>PVJS01020239.1:0-32821 GCA_004027185.1 Glis glis
AAAAAAAAAAAAAAAAGAGTTGCTCCTCTGTGGGATTTAGTGCTTCTTACACCCAACCCAGATACATACTTGCTGTGTGAGCCTGGGCAAATAGTCTCACCTCTCTGAGCTTCATTTCCTCAATGTTAATTAGGCCTGATTACAGACCAGTGCCAAATGCTTACTATGTACCAGACATGCTAAGCACCTCTTGGGGGAGAGAGTATGCTCAGCAGAGCAGCTGGCACACTGTGAGACTTTCATCAGGTTTGTCATTGTCCTTATTGTCTGTGGTACCATAGGGACCATAAACTTCAATCCAGTCTTTCAATGGATGAGGGAACTGCTACCCAGAAGTAATGGACAACTTCACTAAGACCATGCAGCATCATCGGCTACAGAGAAAATCTAGAACCACACCTTACCCAAACTTAGGTGCATACACAGAGGCAACAAAGATTATAGGGTGCCTCGAAATTATTTAACTTGGAATACACATGACTTCTACGAAGGAGACTAAAATTCCAGCAGCACGCAAACTGCTTGATTAAATGGAGATAGCCCATGCTCTTGAATGGGCAATATCACATTACGATGGTAATAATTATTCCCATGTTTATCTGTAATTTAAAGTGTTCAGATTCCAGCTGACTTTTGAGGAACTTGAAAAATGCGCTCTAACTGCCTATGGAGGAGGAAGAGAGAACCACAGGTGGCTAAGTTGACTTGAGAAAAGAAGAAAAAGAGGGGAGAATTGCCTTCCCAGTCATTAAGAAGTATGATAAGGGGATAGTAATAAAAAAAAGTTTGGTATTGGGTACAAGAACAAACAGGTGGATCCCTGTAAAAGAGTAAATAAGTGAGAGGCAGACTTGGGCATTTATGGAGTCATATATATGTACATATATATGATATACATATATACATATACATATACATATATATGGACTTGCCATTCTCTGAGGAAAAGCCAGATCATTTAGTAGATGGAGTAGGGGAAACTGCTTCACTATTTTGGAAATAAATAAGTAAATAAATATAATAGCATCCACACCAAAGGAGATCCCAGGTGAATTAAAGATCTAATTATGAAAGATAATATATCAGGTTGTGAGGGGAAAAACATCTTTGCAACCTGAGCAGGAAGAGTCCGTGAACAAAAATGTGGACTTCTTTTTCAACAAAGGACATTATGGACAAAGGTGCTAGAAAAAATGATAGAAAGCATCTAGATTTTGCAATATCTAAAACTGAAAAGGCATTTAAATGCAGTATGAATGATATCTTGCTACTCAACTAGGAGAAAAGAGAGATTCCTATGGGAAAAGAGTATTTTATGGATAATTACAGAAGAAAGCTTGAAAGTTAATAGAGTAGTGAAGAAGTGCTCAAAATCATTAATAATTGATAAATGAAAGTTAAAGCAATAAGCTATAACTTTATACCAAATAGACTGAAAATATTAGCAAGTGGTTTTGCTTTTATTTGCATTATAGCAGTGAAACTAATACAGGGACAGGGGAACTAATTTTTCACTGCAATGTTATTTACCAGAATAATGCCAATAACATCCTAAATCATAAATTGGTTTATATTTTAACTGCATTATTTCCTCTGACTCCTAAAAACCCTATAAAATAAGAAGGGCAAATGTGGCAATTCTCATTTAACACAAATATAAATGGGGCTGGGGAGTCCATTGGGTTTACTGGCTGGAAGAATAATAATAGTGGCTCATCCTGACATAGTATGTACTAGGTGACAGGCACTATTCCGAGTGCCTAATAGGTATTAACACATACAATTTTATGATAATTCCAAGGATAGTTCCTATTATTATTGTCATTTTCATTAACAGCAGAAGAAAACAAGGCACGGAGAGGTGGACTGATTTGCTGTGTAAATACTATATGGTAGATGTGGGATTTGAATTCAGGCATTTTGAGTCCAGAGTTAGGGTAATCATATAAGTCAAAGCCCAAACTGGGGCAGTTTTGAGAATGAAAAATGGTGCTAGTAATAATTCGATCGGATAAAGTCCGAAACTCTACCCAAGCTCAAAATGTCCTAGGCAAAACGAGAAAGTCGACACTCTATAGAGACCAATTTTCTAGACTCTCTGCTATGCTGCGTGGCAGAGGGAGGCCCGGGCCTCTGACCCCACAGGCCAGTGCCCATTCCAGCAGAGAAAGATTGTTTAAAAACAGCCCTTGCCAACTCCCAGGAGAAATAACAGCAGAAACTGCCCTCTGGGTATTGAGAAAGCGTAAATGAAGAGTGCGATCTGGTTTCAGAGCTGAGAAGCGTTTGAGTGGGGCCCTCTGGGACTTGAGTTGGAGCTGTCATTAGCAAGAGGATAAGCTCAAGTTAGGTTTTGGCTTCACGTCAAAGAAAAAGACGAAGAACCTGGAGACTTGAGCTCTCTCCCCTGATCTGGGGCTAATTGGCCTGTTGACGGGAATCATTTTCCTCTAATGCAGTTCACTCCACCCCTGTAAAATGGAAATACTCCCATTCCTTTGCCATCCAACCACCCCAGGAAGAACGAATAACTACACAGCAATCGCTCTATTCAACAGATGCATGCACAGCAGCTGCGCTCCCTCACTGCCTTCTCTCCACGATCGCATTTATTCCTCACATGAACCCTATGAAACAAGGATTATTCTTATATTCATTTTGCAGATAAGGAATCTGAGGCTGAAGACTGTTCAGTTGCTTGCTGAAAGTTTCACATATCGTAATAAATCCAGATTTTTTTGGATTGTAATACAAAATTAGTTCATCAATTCTCCTCTATTGTACAGAAAAAATGTCTGTAGACAAATGGGGCCAGCAGTCCTCACTCTGATTCCCCGATGGACAGGCAGTGGCAATTCCTAAAGGCTCCAAGATGAGCTTTATTTCCCCCCATTTTCAGGGAAATCTATTCACTCTGAGACTTGAAAAGAAATACATGTTGGGTGGAGTAGAAACACATACCAAAAGAGTCTTTTGGACATTTTTAAATAGGGAAAGAATGAACAAGATTACAGGCAAGTCTTCTCAGGAGAGGAGAAAAGAAGGTGCTTGGATATAGGGAAACTGAGTCACCATAACTGGCATAACATCAATGGCCCTCGCTGGTGAGAAAAGCTCTCCTTCCCTCCACCCTCGTGGCTATTGACTCTGGCATCCCAAAGTCTCTGGGGCATATTCATGAAATGATTGAAATTAAGAACAACTTCTTGTTGGCAAGCCCAAGGACTCTCAACTCCAATCTGATCCCTGAAGTTTAATACTTATTAACCTTCTTTATCTTCTGAAGATGGATAAAAATTAAAGGACTTGGCACTGGTGTTTATGGCTTCTTAGGGATGTCTTCCTACGGCAGGCAGCGATGGTCCCCAGCCTCCTCCAGGCTTCATCAGGCTAATTCAAAGGAAGCAGAGTCCAGGTTTCCTCGCCTGTACATGACATATTACAGAATCACAAAATAACAGCTACTCCCGTCTGAGTTGTAACTGAAAATGGTCTTTGATTCTCAACTCCTCATTTACCTCATTATTTTTAAAACTTAAAGTCCAACCTTAGCCAGAGGTGGCGGTGCATACCTGTAATCCCAGTAGTTGGGAGGCCGAGACAAGAGGATCACAGGGTTTATTTTATTTTATTTTATTTTATTTTATTTTATTTTGCGGTACTGGGGATTGAACCCAGGGGTGTTCTACCTCCACGCTACACCCCCGGCCCTATTTTTTATACTTTATTTTGAAACCGGGATCGCAGGGTTTGACACCAGCCTAAGAAACGTAGCAAGACTCTGTTTCAAAACCAAACCAAACAAAATAAATGAATAGGGCTGGGGGTATAGCTCAGAGGTAGAATACCCTCTGGGTTCAATCCCCAGTACCACACACACACACACACACACACAAAATCTAATATTAAAATCTGATTAATGGAGAGAACAATGGTGGATTCCAGTTCTGTTTCCCATCACCTACAATAACTGAGTGATTTAAATGACTTAATCTCTTTGGAATTTTGTTTTCTTATCTCACTTCAACAAGAGAAGCAAAAGTAAGGGTTTTTTCCCTTCTAAGATTAAAAAAGTCGGAGAAAACACTTCGAGAATCCTTTTGTTACTTTGGGGTAAGTAAGATTAGCCTCCTAATAGCAGTTTCTGGCATGGTTCCTCAGCCAACTTCATTAAACTGAATAAATAGCTCAATGATGTGGTAACGTGGGGGTAAAGTCATGGTGGAGAGAAAAACTATTAGGCAGCTGCCAGAAACAACACACAAATTTATAAAGGCAGTGCTGACCCTAAGCCTTATAGGTAGAACAAAATTATTATTCCTTCTCATGCAGCTTAACTTCCATAATACTCTTCAGTGTTGGGAGATTAGCTTGGCAAATATCCAAGAAAACACAAGAACAGAGCTAGCTTCTTATAGATTTGAATTCCCAAAAGGTAAAACAGAGAAAGGTTTAGAAATGGGCTGAAACACTCCAGCAAAAATACTGCATCACTGAAGTGCAAGGCCAAGAAAGGGTCTTCTTTCTGAAGGGCCTACTGACATCCCTGTTTCTGAAGAAGAGATCTCTTGCAAATGCTCTTGATTCTAATGGGAGATTCAATTGGGTGGGCCCTGACTGATTATAGGAGCTTCCCCCTGGACACGAGCTTTATATCTCCTATTTTCTTTTCTATTTGAATATTAATGTGTGCAAAACACACAGGGCAAGAGGGCTTTATAAAAGACAATTCTCAGATTCTAAGGTTGTAGTATGGTGGTATTTTAAAATATACTGTGATTTCTTCTTTTCTATTTCCTCAAGCAAGAGTGGTCCAATGGCTGAAGGGAATTGGGCAAAAATAGCAGCAACAGCAGCAACTTGTATCTATTGTCTTCCCTTGTTCTGACCACCTCTTTTCTTTTTGCTTTCTTTCTTTTTTCTTTTTCTTTATTTTTTTCCTGGTAATTGAACTGAGGGGCATTCTACCTCCAAGCTACACCCTGAGCCCTTTTTATTTTTGGTTTTGAAACAGGGTCTTGCTAGCTTACTGAGAGTCTTGCTATGTTCCTGAGGCTGGCCTTGAACCTGCAATCCTCCTGTCTCAGCCTCCCAAGTACGAGGATTACAGGCGTGTGCCACCACACACAGCTTGTTCTGATCACCTTACACCTATTATCTCATCTAATCTTCATAGCAAGCTTATGAGATGAGCACTCTTCTCAAGAAGCATTGCCCATACTCTGAACTCCTCCTAAGTTCCCCTCTAGTTTCTACTCTCCACACAGGCTATGGTGACTTCTAAAATGATCAATTTATTTTTGCCTCCTTTTGAACTTTTTATAATTGGAATCATATACTGTGTTCTGTTTTGTGTGTCTGGCTTCTTTCACTCCAATAGGTGTGGTGAGACCTGCTCATATTATATTTCATTCTCAGTGATGTATGGTATTCTACTTCCCCATGCCAACGTGTATTTATCTATTTTACTATTGTTTGACGTGTGGGTTGTTTCTGGCTTGGAGCTGTAATGAATACTAGGACTATTCTGGTATGCATCTTTTGGTGAACATAAATACATATTTCTTTTGAATGTACACTTAGGAAGGGAAGTGATGGGTTACATGCTATACCTGTATTCACATTATAGATGTTGACCTATGGTTTTCCAAAGTAGCTGGGCCACTTCGTACACCCAGCAGCAGTGACTGAACATTCCAGATGCTCCACATCTTCACCAAAGTTTTCTATTGCCTGTCTTCTCTTTTTAGCCATTGTGAAGAACGGGAGTGCCTATATATAACCTTGGGGAAACCAGTGCACAATAAAAATGTGGAACTTGTTTTGAAATTATGAAGAATTTTAAGACAGTAGAAGCAAAGCATTAAATAGAGTTCAGGGTTCTTTTAAGTGTGAACTCTGTCTGCCTGCACAGGTCCCACTCTTGAGAAGCCGTCCCTCAGGGTGGGCATGCAGTGACGGCACATTGTGCTTTTAGTTATACTCCCTTGATGAGTAATGGAATTGAACATATTTAGTATGTTTATTAGTCATTTTGATATTCAAATCATTTGCCTTCTTTTTATATACCTTCACTAATTAATCTGTAGAAGTCAAGTCATTTTAGGGCTATGAGGCCTTCATTAGATATATAAACATATGCATTTATGAACTTGTGTGTATCAAATCCCTTCTCTCACTCTGTATTTTGCCAGTATACTCTCTCCATGGTATCTTTTGTTGTGTATTGGTCAGGGTTCACTAGACTAACAGAATTCATAGAATGAGTATATGGAAAAAGGGATTTATCAGATCAGCTTACAATGTAGTCCCGAGTTCCAACTGCATGTGGAGAGTCAGAGGAACCAGTAGCTGGTCGAGCGGTCTAAGAGCTTTTTGGAGAAACGATGGTGAAGTTTCAGTTTGAAGGGCTGGAGGCCGACGATCTCAGACGAGAGCAGAAGATCAAGAAGCTCTTCAGAGAAACGGCGAAGTTGGAGGCTGACGATCTCAGATGAGAGCAGATGTGATTTCTTTGGAGAGAGTCGCGCATCCCTCTGTGCGGTTTTCTCCTTCTTTTATCTAAGTCCTGCACCTATCAGAACCCTGCTGCCTACATTTAGGGCAGGACTTTCTGTTTAATCTGCTGTTACACACCCAAAGTCACATGATCTTGGGTGTGTCGTGTTCTGGTCAAGTTGACAAATTAGATTAACTATCACATGTTGAAAAACGTATTTTTTTTCTTTTTGTGGTACTGGGGATGGAACCCAGGAGCATTCTACCTCTGAGCTACACCTCCAGCCCTATTTTTTATTCTTTATTTCGAAACAGGGTCTCACTAAGTTGCAGAGGGTCTCACTAAGTAGCTGAGGCTAGCCGTGAACCTGGATCCTCCGGTCTCAGCCTCCCAAGTATTGGGATTACAAGTGTGCGCCACCATGCCCAGCGGAAAACATCTTAATTTTAATTTATAAATTCTTTCTTTTAAGGTTAGTGGCGTCCTCATATTTAAGAAATCTTTGCTTATCTCAAAGTCATGAAGACATGATCATAGGATTTCTTCTAAAACATTATTATTTTACTTTTTATGTTTAGATTATTAAAATTTTTAATTATTTCATTAATAAGACTGGCATTGTATTACATTTTTATAAATCTAATATTTGGAGTAATAAAAGACAGTTGTATTCTCAAAAATTATTTAATTGAATGAAAACTGAATATATTTATGGTGTACAACATGATAATTTGATATATTTATACACTGCAGAAAGGCTAAACACAGCTATTAACATGTATTTCCTCACCTACTTATATTTTTATAATGAGAACACTCAAAATCTACTCTTTTCAAGAATACAATATATTTTTCTTAACTGTAGCTACCCTAATTTACAATAGATCTCTTACACTTATTCCTCCTGTCTAAATGAAATCCTGTGCCCTTTGCCCAACATTTTTGCAGTCTCCAGCCTCTTAGAACCACCATGCTACTCTATTTACATAAAGTTTATTTTTTTTTTTTAGATTCCACATATACATGAGACCATATGGCATTTGTCTTTCTGTGCCTGCTTAACATAATGTCTTCCTGGTTCATTCATGATATTGCAAATGACAGGATTATTTTCCTTTCAAAGGCTGGATAGTATTCCATTGCGTTTAGAAACCACATTTCATTTATGCATCCACTGATGGATATTAGGTTGACTCCATATCCTGCCTACTGCAAATAATGCTGCAATGAATATGAGCGTATTGCTATCTCCTTTAAATGCTTTTTTCATGCATTTTGTCTACATAGCCAGAAGTAAGATTGCTTTCATAGTGTTTTTCATAATGGCTATACTAATTTATCTTCCCATGAACAATGTACAGGGTTCCTTCTTCTCTACAACCTCGTAAACACTTGTTATCTTTTGTCTTTTTGATAATAGTCATTCTAACAGGTGTGAGGTGATAACTCATTGTGGTTTTAATTTACATTTCCCTGATAATAGTGATGTTGAACATTGTTTGATATACCTGTTGGCCACTTGTATGTCTTCTTTTGAAAAATTTCCAATCAGATCCTTTGCCCATTTTTAAGTTGGGTAATTTGTTTTCTTGCTACTGAGTTGTTTGAATTCCTTACATATTTTGCATATTAGCCCTTATCAGATGTTTGGGTTACAAATATTTTCTCCTATCCTGTAGGTTTTCTCTTCACTCTATCGATTTTTTTTTTTTGCTGTGCAGAGGGGCTTGTTTGTTTGTTTTTTGTTTTTGTTTTAGCTTAATGTCATCCCATTTGTCTATTTTTGCTTTTATTGCCTGTGCTTTGGGGTCATATCCAAAAAAATCATTGTCCAGACTAATGTCATGGAGCTTTTCCCCTCTGCTTTCTCCCAGTAAGTTTATAGTTTTAGGACTTCCACTTATAGCTTTAATTTGTTGTTTTTTTTAATCTACTTTGAGTTTATTTTTGTATATGGTGTGGGCTGAAGGTCTATTTTCTTTCTTCTGCATGTTAATAGTCAGTTTTCCCAGCATCGTTTATTAAAGAGACTGTCCTTTCCCCATTGTGTGTTCTTGGCATTTTGTTGAAACTCAATTGACCATAAATGTGTGGGTTTATTTCGAGGCTCTCTATTCTGTTTCTTTTAGTTTATATGTCTACTTTTATGCCAGTACCATGTTATTTTGATTACTATAGCTTTGAGGTAGATTTTGAAATCAGGTGGTATGATGCCTCTGGCTTTGTTCTTTTTGTTTAAGATTGTGTTGGTTTCTGAGGGCTTTTTGTGGTTCCATATGAATTCAGAATTATTTTTACTTATATAAAAGATGTAATTGGAATTCCAATAGGAACTGCATTGAATCTTTGATCACTTTAGATAATATAGACATTTAAAAATATTATCTCCATCCATGAACATGGAATATTTTTTCATATATTTGTGTCGTTTTCCATTTCTGTCATCAATGGTTTACAGTTTTTAGTGTACAGATCTTTTACCTCCTTGGCTAAATCTATTCCTAAGTAACATTTTTGTGGTAGCTATTATAAATAGGATTTACTTGATTTCTTTTTCAGATAGTTCATTGTTAGTATATAGGAATGATACTAATTTTTACATGTTGATTTTATTTATTATTTATTTATTTATTGGTGCATTGTAATCATACATCCTTTTTTTTTTTTTTTTGCGGTACCAGGGATTGAACCCAGGGGCATTCTACCTCCGAGCTATGACCCTGGCCCTATTTTTTATACTTTATTTTGAAACAGGGTCTCACGAAGTTGCGGAGGGCCTCACTAAGTAGCTGAGGCTAAGTAGCTGAGGCTGGCCGCCAACCCGGATCCTCCGGTCTCACCCTCCCAAGTACTGGGATTACAAGCGTATGCCACCACACCCGGCTGTAATCATACATCTTGATGAACGGTTTCAGGGTGGGAGAAGTATACATGCACACGTCGATCAATTAGCCCTCCCCCAATTCCCACTCCCATTCCCTCTCCCTTCCTTCCTTCTCTTGCTCAGCATAGTAGTTGACTTTGATAAATTTGTGTACGTACATCTTGTGCATTAGGGTGTTTCCCTCTTCCCCCCCTCCCATCTCCCTCAGTTAGGTCGCCTTCTTTACTCATCAAAGGTTTTCTCTGTCTTTTACATGTTGATTTTCTACCCTACAACTTTACTGAATTCATTTATTAGTTCCAGTAGTTTTTAGTGGAGTCTTTAGGATTTTTGATATATAAGATCATATCATCTGCACAAAGAGGCAATTTAACTCCCTTTTCAGTTGGATACTGCTTTGGTTTGAATTTAGTTTGTCCTCCAAGGATTCATGTGTTAGTCCTCAGTGTGGCAGTGTTGCAGTGATGGGACCTAGTGGGAAGTCATTGGAAGTGCTGCCCTTAAAAGGGATTAAGGTAGTTGTATTGGACAGGGTTCTCTAGATTAACAGAATGCACAGAATGAGTATATTTGAAAAAAGGGATTTATCAGATGGGCTTACAGTTTGAAGCAATGTAGTCCCAGGTTCTGACTGCACGTGGAGAGTCAGAGGAACCAGTAGCTGGTCGAGCGGTCTAAGAGCTGGAGTCTTAGGATTGGAGCAACCACTAATTCAGTCCCAGTCCAAGACGTGAAGATCAGGAAGCTCTTCAGAGAAACGATGGTGAAGTTTCAGTTCGAAGGGCTGGAGGCCGAGAAGATCAAGAAGCTCTTCAGAGAAAGGCGAAGCCGGCGGCCGACGATCTCAGGCGATAGCAGATGCATTTTCCTTGGAAAGAGTCGCACGCACTCTACGCAGCTTCTCCCTCTTTTATCTAAGTCCTGCACCTATCAGAATCCTGCTGCCTACATTCAGGGCAGGGCTTTCTGTTTAATCTGCTGTTACACACCCAAAATCACATAATCTTGGGTGTGTCAAAATCAGGTCAAGTTGACAACCTAGATTGACTATCACAGTAGTTTTCATGGGACCCTGAGTTAGTGCTCAACAGAGGTAGTTTTCATGAGACCCTGAGTTAGTGCCTTTATAACAACAGCAAACCTAGCCCCTCCATTTTTCTGGCTTCCTATCTTGCTGATGGAATGAATCACAAGGCCTTCACCAGAACTGAGCTGATGCCAGTACCATGCCCTTGAACCTCCAGAATGCTGAGCTAAATAAACTCCTTTTCTTTATAAGGTACCCAAGCTCAGATATTTCATTATAATAACAGAAAATAGACTAAAATAGATGCTTTTTCTTTTCCTTGCTTGATTCCTTTGTTTAAAGAACTTCCAGTACTATACTGAATAGAAGAGCCAAGAGCAGGTATCCTTGTTTTGTTCATGAAGAAATTGTTCTTAGAGAAAAGCTTTCAATGTTTCACTGTTGAGTATGATGTTAACTATGGGTTTTTTGTACATGATCTTTATTGTGCTGAGGTGTATTTTGTGTACACACAATTTGTTGAGAGTTTCTATCAGAAAAGGATGTTGAATTTTGTCAAATACTTTTCTGCATCTACTGAGATGTTGATATGCTTTTTTCCTTCATTTGTTGATGTGTGTATTGCACTTATTGATTTTATACACTTATTGATTTATTGATTTCATACACTTATTGATTTAAATGCCATTTGATTATGGTAGATAATCCTCCTAGCTTTACTAATTTAGCGTTACAATTTTTGTTGAAGATTTTTGCATCTATATTCATCATGGATATTGGCCTGTAATTTTCTCTTCTTATAGTATGCTTGTCTGGATTTGGTATTAGGGTAACACTGACCTTGTAAAATGAGTTTGGAAGTATTCATTCTTAAATTTTTTGGAAGCATTTGAGAAGGGTTGATATTTCCTTAAATGCTTGGTAGAATTCAGCAGTGGACATTAGGTCCTGAACTTCTTTGATGGAAGACTTTTTATTACTGATTCAATCTCCTTACTCATTATTAGTCTGTTCAGATTTTCTATTCAATCATTATTTAGTCTTGTTAGGTTGAATGTGTCTGGGAATTTATTTTTTATAGGTTATCCAGTTTGTTGTCATATAATCATTCATAGTAATCTCTTATAATCCTTTGTATTTCTGTGGTATCATTTGTAATATCTCCTCTTGCACTTCTTGATTTAAGTTGGCTTTTTTTTCTTAGTCTAGTTCAGGATTTATTTTCTTTTAATAAAACCAACTTTTTTTTGCTGATATTTTCTATTGTTTTCCTAGTCTTTACTTCATTTATTTATTCTCTAATCTTTACTATTTCCTTTCTTATATTAACTTTGGACTTAGTTTGTTTTTCTTTTTCTAGTTCCTTGAGGTGTAACATTGGATTGTTTATTTGGGATCTTTCTCATTTTTAATGTAGGTGTTTATTGCTATAGACTTCCCTTTTAGAATTGCTTTTGCTGCATCCCAAAAGTTTTAATGTACTATTTTCACTTTTGCTTGTCTCAAGATATCTTTAAATTTCTCTCTTAATTTCTTTTCTTTTTTTACCCATTCAGTGTTTAAGGCCATGTTGTTTAAATTTCACATATTTGTAAATTTTCCAGAATTCCTCCTATCATTTTCTAATTCATACCATTGTGGTTGGAAATAATACTTGTATTATTTCAATCTTCTTAAAATTTTTTGTGACCTAAAATATGATCTATCCTGGAGAATGTTCTGTGTACAGTGGAGAAGAATGTGTGTTCTGCTGATGTTGTATGGAACAGTATGTATCTAGTAGGTTCATTTTGTCTAACATAGTTGCAGTCCTAGAACTAACAATGTTTCTGTAACTGATTTTTGTGTTTGATTTGAGGAGACAGGGATGTCAAGATTCATTTTCATCCATTTATCTGTATCTAACTCATCAAAATATTTTGGAAAGAGCTTTTTTCTGCACTTCCCTATCACCTTTGTCATATTTGACTAATTATGCATGGGTTCATTTCTAGATTATTGTTTCCCCTTATTCGTTTTGTCTATCCCTGTACAAATATAAATCTGCCTTCATAGTTGTCTCATAATTCGTCTTGATAGGGTAAGTCTTCCATCTTTATTATTCTTTAAGATTGCCCATTTTATCCTTGGCCAATTGCATTTCCATTTAAAATTCAGAATGAGTTTTGTGTTTAGAATAGAGTTATATTTAATCTATAAATCAATTTGAGGTGAATTGACATCTCTACAAGATTGAGTCTTTCAAGTCATGAATAGTTATAGTCCTTTGTTTATGTCTTATTTGATTTATCTCAATAATGTCTTATAATTTTAGCATATAAGTATTGTACATGCATCATTAGGTTTATTTGTAGGTACTTGATTTTCTTATTCAATTGCAAGTGATATGCTTTTTAAGTTTCACTTTGAACTTATTATCATATGGAAATTCAACTGCACTGGCTAGCACCTCCCATTCAATGTTAAATAGGAACTTTGTAATAAATATTTTTTGTCTCACTTTTATATTACATTTTTATACTTTTATTGGTGCATTATAATCTCCACTCATAAGGTAGTTCATAAATCGTGATAGTGACATTCACGCACACAGCACTTGGTGAGTTTTCCCCCGACTCCCTCCCACTTCCCCCCTTCCCCATACAAAATATTGATATTGGCATTGGTATTCTCACATAATGTCAGTGGAAGTGTTTCCTTCATTAATTCTCCCCCCCCCCACCACTCTCCCCAAGACCACCTCCTTGCTCCCCTGGAGTTTCTCCTCCATTATCCAAAGTCCCTCTTATATCCCAATTACTCCCTAGCTTCCACATATGAGACAAAACATATGACCCTTCACTTTCTGTGACTGGTTAATCTCACTTAACATAAAACTTTTGAGAGCCGGGTGTGGTGGTGCACACTTGTAATCCCAGTACTTTGGGAGGCAGAGACCAGAGGATCCAGGTTCGCGGCCAGCCTCAGCTCTCTCTCTCTCTCTCTCTCTCTCCTTCTCTCTCTCTCTCTCTCCCTGTCTCTCTCTCTCTCTACTTAGTGAGGCCCTCCACAACTTTGTGAGACCTGGTTTCAAAATAAAGTATAAAAAATAGGGCCGGGGATGTAGCACGGAGGTAGAACGCCCCTGGGTTCAATCCCTGGTACCGCAAAAAAAAAAAAAAAAAAAAACTTTTGATTTTTTACCATCAAACTTTATTAAAATGTTTCCTGTCAGCTTGCACATGTTCATTACAGATCAGAAAAATCCCTTTAGATTCCAAGCTTGCTGAAGATTTTTTATCATGAATTGGTTTTATATTTTATAAATGTCTTCTTTTATCTTTAATATGATCCTATGATTTTTTTCCTCCTTTTTCCCACTAATGTGGTAAATTACAGGATTGAAATTCAAATGTTAAAGTACACATGTATTCTGGAGATAAATCCCATTTGGTGATAATGTATTATTGTTATTATATAATAACAGATTATAATTTGCAATGTTGGTTAAGAATTTTCCAATCAGGTTCAAGAGAGAAAGTGGTTTGTAATTTTTTTATTCTTATAAATTCCATATCATATTTTGGTTTTAAAGCTATCCTAATTGAAAAGAGGTGGCAACCATTTCTTTTTTTTTCTATATTCTAAAAGAAATTCTGTAAGATTAGTTTATTTATTTATTCCTGAAGTGTTTGGAAAAATATACTGTTGAACCTGTGCCAATACCCTCAACCCCTAGTAAATCTATATGAATGTCCTCATTTTGAACGATGATTGAACCAGGGCCAGGGGCCAAGCGAGCCAAGCATGAAGTCACTGCACCGTCACTGGTGATGCTCAGTGGTGGAGGCCAGAGCTGTTTGCTTTCCATTCTACAAGGAAGAACTGGAGATGCGCCTTCTATGCTGACTCGAATATCCAAATCATCTGCAGTTTTCTTCCCATTGCTTTGTCCATGCTGTTGGTTTTTGCTGTTTGGTCTTACAGTCCTATTCCTTGATGTACCACACAATGTATAAAAATGGTAAATGGTCCAGAAAGGGATTTTCCTCTCTTCTAAGCACATGGAGTGGGATTGTTTACCTGAATCTCGTCAGGATATGGGATGAGTCAAGCCTGGTTGCAGATTTTGTGAGACTCTCTTTGGTTCGTTTCTCTTCTATGGGAAGAGCCCTCAAGGAATATTAACTAAGAGGTGGTCTTTCTCACTGGGACTCCTCCATTTATATGGTCTAGAATTTTAATCTTTTTCTCCTAAGCACTGAGATGCTACAGAAACCTTTACTCTGCTTCTGAGTCTTTGTCTCTGTGATTGAACCTCCTACCCACACAGCTTAAAAATTCAAAGAATGCGATAAAGAAAAACTAGACATCTATATGAGTATCCTCAATCTCAGATTTATCACTCTGACCCTATAAAGTGCTGACCTCCACAAACTCTTCTGGCCTCTCTGTTCCTCAGCAGAAAAGCTTTGTCTGAGCAAAGCCTGGATTCTCAGCATCCAGCCTCTTGAGAAAACTAGCATAAGCCACTTGCAGACAGACAGTCCTTGGACTGTTCAACTCTTTTCCATCTTAGCCTTTGAATCCTCATCGCCTCTGCAGCTCTCTGATAGATTTAGGCAAGTACTGTTTTTCATTTTATCCAACTCTTTTAGTTGTTCTCCATGGGAGAGTTCATTTATTGCAAACAATGTCATTCCATACCAAGATGAAAACCTTTGTAGAGGAAAATAGTTCAAAGAATTCTGGAAAAGAGATCTCTTGAGCTATCTATAGAAATGGTTTGAGAAGAGACTAGAAGAGGCAGATGACTCTCCTCTAAGGAGAATACCTAAGTGGCCCCAAAGCATAGGTAGACAGAGGGAGCAGGAAGAAAGAGGCCAATGAGGCCTTATGGATTTACGTAGATGGTCTGTGTCCTGCCTATCTTCTACCTGAGTAACCCGTTCCATGGCTGGCCCTAGGGGCCAAGCTGTACCCATAAATGGCCTCTGCTCAATAAATACTTGTTGACTAAGTAAGTGATGAAATAAAGTTATTGCCTTTGAATAACTAAAACTTGAATAACTGAGTCAAATATATAGTAGAAGTAATCAAGGGGACAAACTCTTTGATTCCATTACCATTCCAATCTAGAACCAGGTGTGGTGGTGCACGCCTGTAATCCCAGTACATGGGAGGCTGAGATGGGAAAATCACAGGTTTGAGGCCAGCCTCAGCAACTTAGTGAGACACTGTTTCAAAACAAAAAAATAAAAAAATAGGGCAAGGGGTGTAAGTCTCAGAGTTAGAATGCCTCTTCATTCAATCCCCAGTACCAATACATACACGTGTGCACAAACACACACACACACATTTATACAATATATATCCTAGATTATAAACCTTATAGCACTCAGTAAGAGAGATGAGACAACCTATTCTATCCTGGGTTGCAGTGTTCAGTGGGCATGCTGCTGGAGGTGGAAAGTGAGGGTGACGGTGTGCGGCAGGGAGATATGTACACACCATCTAGAAAGTCCAGGGAGATGTCAGATGATAGGCGAGATAGTTCTCCACTTGGAGAACCTCCTCCTGTGAGATGCGCTGTGCACTCCCAGGCACCACACTCTGCTCAAGTACTGACCAACTGAGGTGCTGTACAGGGAGTCATGAGGCTCTTTAGAGTACCATGATTAGAGAGTTGAGGCCAGAGCCAGAGGCCTCAGTGACTGAGCCCCAGAACCTACAGCCCCACTTGCAGCCTCAGTGACTATAAGTGACCAGAAGCCTTACTGACTGTCCCAGGAGCTGATGCAGGGTGAGGGTTGGGAGATCCTCAGAGGAAACCTGGCTCTAGCACCTGGTAAGTTCTGTTGACTTTGGATCAATGGCAGAACTTCCCCACAACTCCCCTCGTAAACACTCTTTTCTAATAAATAAAGCAAGAAATCTTGGTCCTCGAAGATTTTGCTGGCCATTTAACAGAAACAATTTGAACACAGGTGGTCTCAATTCAGAGTCCACAAACTTTTCCCAATTATCTGCTTACTGTCACTCATTTATAGTAAAGATGATATTGACAATAATGATGATATATTTGCCACATGACAAATAGACACTGTGCTACATACACTTTCATATTTAATATCCACACAACCCTGTAGGCAGCTATCATTAGTGTCCCTATTTTGTAGAGGAGGAAACTGGATCAGAGAGGTAAAGTGGTCTGTACAAGGTTGTGCAGCTGGAAAATGGAGGAACTGGGTTTGATACGAGTTTAAATTCAGCCCCGGCATTTACCAAGTGTCTCCGTTTTGGTTCTCCCCAAAACAAACTGAGATAAAAATTTGAGCACAAGTAGTTTATTCGGAACATGCAAAGAACAGGGGTAGAAAGTTAGGGAGGTGATAACAGGAAGAGACAGTCGCAAATCCAGGGTGTACTATTAAGTAAGTTCTACATAGTCAGTCTACGGAGAGCTATTGAAGCTTAGACCTGCAAGGAAACTCTGAAGGTATTACAACCCCACTCAGAATGATCCTGCATGTGAGGTGTCGATTCCTTTCTAGCCTGCCATGCATGTTGTGTGTTTTAGAAAAAAGCACCCATAGGGACACATGCAGATAATAACAGTGTGAAAAGTCAGAGGGATGTGGAAGAGGCTTGACAGCCTCTGTTATACCGGATGTGCAGCTTGAGATTCTAAAATAAAAATGACAGTGGCCTCTAGAAGTGACTTCGTAGGGCAGATTTGTTTGGCCATTCACTCTCCACTTGTTGAACTCTTTCCCTTTTAAATCATGTCTTTTAAGTACTTTCCTCTACTTACCCTAATGCCTGCCAGTCCACGCCACTATCATCTCTCTGACTACCTCCAACATACCTTTGAGTTCCCTCCTCTGAGAGGCTATTGCTTCTCTCCCCAGGACCCTCTGCCTTCCCCACACCACACCCTCACATTTATTGCTTGATGCTGTGCATCCCCACCAAACCCTGAGCTTCACAAGGACAGGGATGGTGCGTCTCTCGCTTCTCCTTGTGTTTCCTGCCCTCGGCAATGCTTGGAACACAGCAGGTTTCTAATAAGTATTTATAAAAATTAGTGATTTTTTGCATCATAAATTCTACCTTTGAAAGTTTGCTCTATAAAGTAGTTTCAAATCTGTCTCCTAACTACTGGCAATTACTCTATCCCGGTTACCATTCTAAGTTACCATTTTAAATAAGTTATCTATGGTCCTTATAACAATCTTTTTTAATACTTTTATTGGTGCATTGTAATCTCACATCATTATGTAGTTCAAAGGGATAGGGACATACATGGTGAGCTTCCTCCTGCCTCCCTCCCTACTCCCTCCACTTCCCAATACAGGATATTGAGATTGGCATTGCTAATATCACATATGTACATAACTTCAGTGGAAATGTTTCCTTCATTTATTTTCTTTGCCCCCTCACCACCCTCCCCTAGATCCTCTCTCTCTCTCCACTGAGGTTTATCTTCCATTATCTAAAGTCCCTCTTGTATTCTGATTACTCCTTATAATAATCTTGAAGGTAAGTATGACTACCTCCCTCCATTTAAAGATGAGAAAAATGATGCCCAGGGAAGGTAACTGATTTTTTCCAGGTGATAGGACCATTCAGTAGAAGATCTGGAGGTTGAATGCATGTTCACCCAGTCTTTCCAGGGCAGAACACTGCATCCCTTATTCAAGGTGTCTATGAATTCTCTACCTTCAGGTGATCCGAAACCATCTTCTCTTCAGATTCCCCACAGTGCTGAAAACACTGCTTTCATACCCCTCTGGGATCCAGAAAATGAGCAGATAGCACAGGGGAAGGCTTCTGAAACCTTGAGAATGTCAACTGATCCATTTCCAACAAACAAATGAGCTGAGCTCCCCATGGTTCTCCACTCCCTGACGTATCGTCATGTTTGTTTTTTCCTAACTCCTCTCAGATGTTCTTTCCTCTACAATCTCCTTCCCTGTAGGTGACAGTTGGCATAGTTCACATCTGTTGAAATACCTGCCCCACCTAGGGAAATAGCCAAATAATCAGCAGCACTCAGCAGTAATAACGAAGGCAGAGGAACAATAAAATGATGGTAATGCCCCAGGGTGGAGGCTACATTCCTCAAATCCCTCCCTTGCTAATTTGCTTTGAACTGGACCCACCAGGACTCTCAATATCCTTTTGCGTATGCGCATTAGGCACAGCACCTCACACATAGTTGCTTTTACTAAATATTTGATGAATACCTCATGTCTCAGTCAACATTCTCCCTGCTGTCATCCAAAACAACTGACCCCACAATTTAGAGGAAGAAAGATTTATCTGCTCACAGTTTCTTGGGGGTTCAGTCCATTTGAGGCTGAGGTGTGGAGCTCAGGGCATGGCAGCAGGAAGCAGAGAGAGAGAGAGAGAGAGAGAGAGAGAGAGAGAACATGGGCTCTGCTCCTCGCATCATGGAGACCAGAAGCAAAACAAGCAAGCAAGGGGATTCAAAGATATAAGCGCAAGCCCCAAGGCGACACCCCCAGGGACCCACCTTCTCTAGCCACACCCCCTGGCTCAGGTTACCACCCAGATAAATCCATTACAATGTCTGTTTTTTTCTAATTACAATGGATTTATTTACTGATGAGATTACAATCCCCTTGACCAAATCATATCAACCCTGAACATTAATACATGAGCATTCTATATCTGACCATAACAGCTCACAAATGTCTATTCTGAAGGAAAATGTTGAAATATCACTGGTCCACTTTCATTTCCAAATTCCTTCTTCCAAAATACTGCTTTGAGCTTCTATCTCAGGAATGTTTGTGGAAACTTTACACAATTCTTTTTCTTCCTTTTTTTTTTCTCCTTCCTTTCTTCCTTCTTTTTTGTAGTGATAAGGATTGAACCCAGAGACATTCTACCTCCAAACTACAGCCCTAGCTCTATTTTTTTTTAATTTGTAAACAAGGTCTTGTTTAAAAATTGCTAAATTGCTGAGATTGGCCTCAAAACTTCCATCCTCCTGTCTTAACCTCTCAAGTACTGGGATTACAGGTGTATGCCACCACACCCTGGCTGGATCTTTTTTTTATTTTATTTTTTGTAGGAAGGTGGGTGTGGAGCTTAAACTACCAGAATAAGTACTAGGATAGGGTTCAGATCCAGCATCTATAGAGTGAGGTGAAATTATTTTAGTGGTTCTTAGGCTGTATGCTCTGAGTTCTTAGGATCCCAAAATATTTTAAATAACAGCCATCTTTGATATTTTGTGACTGATCTAATAATCTAATAGAAATTATAATAACCACACAGGTTAATGGAAATATCAACTTTTATGTGGGAGGTGGGAAGCTGCAAGAGATAGAACTCCCATTCAACTTACTAAAGCAAAAGGAGTTAACTCATTGGTTCCCATAACTAAGCAATAAAAAGACAGACTGTCTTTGACCCATCAAAAGCCAAATGTTCAAGTGACAGTATCAGGGCTCCATCCTAGAGTGACCAACCATTCTGGATTGCTTAGGATTTTATAGGTTTTAGCATCAAAATCCCCTGTGTTGGGAAATCCCTTCAGTCCTGGGAAAATCGAGGTCTTTGTTCACCAGTTCTTCCTCTTCATCTGTCCCAGCTCATTGTTCTTCTGAATTCTCAGGTGGGTCTCTCACATGTTAGCAAAGATAACCGATAGTAGCTCTAGATTGCATGATTCTTATGATGAATAATCCCAGAAAAGAAAGAGTACTCACATCCTAACAATTCCAACAGCTTTCTGGGGCTGACTCTGGAACTGTCTGGGAGAAGGGTTGATTATGTGAAGGATCTAGAGAAGTCTCCAGTGGGGGAGAGAGGGAAACACCACTCAAGACTGGCAGGACCCTTGGCTTACATGACAGAAAAGAATTTCAGTACAAGCCAATCAGAGACATAGACAGAGATTTATTTAAGAAAACAAGAAATACACATTTAAGGGAAAATATGGGCCATCTCCAGAGTGAGATACATTTTGGGTTGCATGGCTCTTCTTTTACAGGAGATTTTTGTAAGGAGGAGGTATATGAGGATGACATCAGTTTGGTGGTCACAAGATGAGTTAGGGTGTTTTGATCATCTGCAGGGTCCTGATGAAGCCTTCACTGTCTTCTCAGTAGGCATTTCTTTTGTTTAAACTGTCTGGGGATGGCTAACAATGCCTAAGGAGATTACTGTCTTGTGTGACCTCTGTTCTCTGACCAACAGATATCACTTAACTCTTCCTAGATTGGATAATGAATAGTCCAAGGTATTTTGTGAGTGTCCAGTATGGTGTCTGGCCACCTTTCTAGATCTTTTGTGTAGTCTTGGTTGTTGGATCAATAGCTACCTCTTTGAGGACAGTCAACAGTGCTCAAGGTAATTATTAAAGACTTGTAAATTCCTTAAAAACTTGGGACTAACAGCTGGCTGAGGAGTAGGGTATTGGGGAATTTTGCCACTGGCTTCCATATTAAAGTTACATTTTCCTTGTTCTTTCTTTATATTTCCTTTCTACATATTCTTTTATTTCTTCTATCCTGTCTCAGAACTTCCCTGAGCTATACAAACTCCTCCAAATCAACTACTGGGTCAGAAAGATCAGATAGTTATCTTGGTCAGATGGCTAGCTTGGGGTAGGAGAAATGAACTATATTATTGATTATTATATAAAATGGGGTACTTCCCAGGAAGAAGGGATGGGAAGACAAAAAGAAGAGATAACCATTACACTGAGCTATTTATTGAGTAGTTTATTCCATGACAAGAATTTGCAATACAATTCTCACTGAATAAATGTTTTAGAGGGAAAATATAAATAATGAGGGATGGGGAGAAATTATTTTACTTGTGCTTATTGTTGACTAAGAAGAACTGAACTGGACTCCGACTCGCAGAACTGTAAAAGAAACCTTAAAAGTAAATTTGCAAAGCACCGTTCAGCCCCTTTATAAACAAGGGTCCTTGAAGAACCATGATTCTGCTCTGTACAACTCATGTGCAAAGGACCAGGGTACTCAAGGTCTTCCTATAGATCATGATGGGGAAGCCATCATCTCATCATGCAAATGAAAGAAGGCAAGCTACCTATGGGATCTATCTCATGGAAAGATGTCCAAAGTTTCCCAAGGGCCATCTATCCCAAATACTTTTCCCAATTGCTCCCTGGCTTCTTGATTCTTGAAATTCCTCTCATACAGTTAGAAATAAGCCTTAAAATACAATTTGCTCTAAGGGAGAGGGAACCCTTAGATTGCAAATCAAACTTAAGATACGCATGACTGATGATATCACATCTTTCATAGCTAGTTTGACTGGGGCAGCATAGTGAGGAGGAAGAGAGATAGCTATAAGGCCTGGGGAAGGGGTTTGGAAGAACTTGGAAAATAATAGCAACTTTGGTCTCAGCCAGCATTCTCACTGCTGTAATCCAAAACAACTGACCACACAACTCAGAGGAAGGAAGACTTATCAACTCACAGTTCTGGAGATTTCAGCGGCTCAATCTATGTCAGGCCTGGTTATATCAGCAAAGCTGAGGGCATGGCCGCCAGAGGCAAAGAGAGGAAGAGAGCAAATCCTCTGCTCTCACTTCATGGAGGCTGGAAGCAACAGAGAGAGCAAGGGGAGGAGGACCATATATAATCCCCAAGGCCACACCCCCAGGGGCCCCTCTCAGCAACCAAGCCCCAACTCCAACATGGCTGCCTGATTTTCATGAGGTCTAGGGGGACATTATAAATTCAAACCATTACAACAGCCTATGTTGAGGGCAGAGAAAATGGCAGAAGCAAAGTCATGAGCAGTTCACATCAGAGAATGGCTCTCCCAAGAGTCCCTGGGAGGTCTGGCCTCTTCATACTTTTCTCATACAAGGAATCTGAGCATTAATATCCAGATCAGTTCCACTGAAGAAAAAGTCCAATTCTAGGGACTAGGGAAATTACAGGACAGGAAGAAATATACTGCGACCCATCTGGAGAAGAAGAGTCTAGAGGAAAATCTTCACAAATGCCAATGCCCCACCTCAGAGCCGCAGGCACATCTCCAGTTCTTCCATGTAGCATGGAAAGCCAACAGCTCTGGCCTCCACCGCTGAGTGACTGTGGAGTGGTCACCAGTGACTATGGGGTGATATCATGCTTGGCTCACTTGGTACCTGGCCCTGGCTCTATCATCTTTCAAACTGTGGACATTCAGCCGGGCATGGTGGCACATGCTTATAATCCCAGTACTTGGGAGGCTGAGACAGGAGGATCATAGGTTTGCAGCCAGCCTCGGCAACTTGTGAGGCCCTCCACAACTTAGTGAGACCCTGTTTCAAAATAAAGAATAAAAAATCAGGCTGGGGGTGTAGCTCAGAGGTAGACTGCTCCTGGGTTCAATCCCCAGTACCGCACACACACAAAAATGTGGACGTTCATACAGATTTACTAGGAGTGTGGGGATTGGCCCAAAGTTCAGTATAAAAACCAATAGCAACACCACTGGGTTTGGTCTCATTCCTTGTGTTAATTCCTTCAAGTCTTTGGTCAAATGGAGCTACTCAGTGACGTGCTCACTGAATGCTTGACTGAATATTGTAGCACTTCCCACACCCAACTCTCTCTACCCCTCCACCTATCTGTATTTTTCTTAGAGGTAAAGATTTTTGCCTTCTAACATTTGATCTAATTTGCTTATTTATTCATGTATCAACTCCTCCAAGCAAATGTAAGGGAGTGTAAATCCATGAAGGATTTCTGAGGAATTCATTCACTATTATATCCCTGGAATGTAGAACAGTGCCTAGCTCTTGTAAAAGTTGTCATTTTCAAACTGGAGTCACTTGCATCAAGGCCTACCCCAAAAATCAATAAATAAAGCCAGGAGGGGATCTCATACACCAGTGTCTGATAACAAGAACTATCACTTAAGACTCTGCCAGAACAACAATCTTGCACAAAGGCCACTACAAACTTACATAGAAAATACATCTACAGGGACATCTGTCCAATAACTGTTCCACCTTGGGCTGGTGCTACCCTTGTTATTGATCTTCACACTCCCTGTGGCCAAGGATTAGGGCTTCAAAATATGTTATGTAATCCTCCTCAGTCTGCCTTGAACAGTTTCCTATACCTTGTTCCTTTGATGAAGTCCATGGTTTCCATGACATTGCATGTTCTGCATTGCAGTTTTTTGCTTTGTTTCTTGTGTGTATGTGTGTGTGTATGTGTGTGTGTGTGTGTGTGTGTGTGTGTGTGTAACTGGGTATTAAAGTATTAAAGCCAGGGACATTCTATTCTGAGCTACACCCCTAGCCCTGATTTATTTTTTATTTTAAAACAGGGTCTCGCTAAGTTACCACACACTGGCTTCGAACCTGCGATCCTCCTGTCTCAGTTTCCCAAGTACTGGGATGACAGGCATGGGCCACTGCACCAAGCTTGCATTGCAGTATTCTCTAGAGAGTCTCCCTCTGTATGTTATTTAGGTTGATACTCCTAATACATGGTCAAGAAATATTTTTGTATGAGTGAATGAAATTAATATATACATGTGTTTAGAAAAGTGTTCATACCTACTCAGCATTCAAAAATGTTAATTTTTACTATTTTCATTATTATGTTGGAATTCAACAAAGTAGAACAATTTGTTCTAAGTCCTTAATGTTAAAACAACAGAAAAACGGGGCATCCTTTCCATGACTGTTTAAAAATAAAGCAAATGTTCTGTTCCTAATGCCCTGTGCTGCTCACTCCTTTTTCTTCTGTAGGTCCAGATAACTTTGTTTTCACTTGGCCTTGATCTCTGCTCTATCCTGTCACCAGGGAAGGTAAGATTCTAAGTAAATACATGCAGAAACTCCAGAAAGGCCAAATGACTTCTTTTGGTTATTATTATTATTATTGAGGACATCAATCAATAACCCATAAAGAAATTTTAAGGAGTTAGGCTCTAGATCTTGTTTGTGAGTACGGATTTGTGCTAACCTTGGAGCATAGTAGGAACCAGATATTAAAATGGAATCACCTGCTCTGTGCTAAATGGACTTAATCTCTCCCTCTTCTAAACTTCAGCTTTTGGTCCATGATTTGCTGATTAGTTAGTGGTTCTCTGACACCGTGTGAATCCTGCTTTATACGCCAAGGGGCTTTAAAGTTAGGGCTTCAGGTATCCTTTCTTTCACTACGTACTCCTCCCTCAAAAGCAAACATCGTAAGATACCAGTCTGGCAAAGCTTTGCCCTCACCCACCTCTTTAAAAGTTAGCAAACTACTTCACAGATGTGACCTTTGCCAGATCACTCAGAAGTCAACAGGGACAAGAGATGAGGCACTTCAGAGAGAGGTCCAAAGGGTTGCCTAACAGGCAGAAGGAATATCTGGGAGAAGTTCTCCGTGTGGAGGAAGTGCCCAAGACTCAGGGATGGGATGGAGAGGACAGTGGCAGGCTCCTACCCTTCAGAAGAAAGAATCTCTTCTCTGAAGCAAAAGTGAAACGGCCCAGAGAGATGCTGGATGAAAAATGTCATGGGACTTCTTGAGGCATGAACCTTGCTGTCTTCTGTGTGACCATTTCATATCCGGCTAGTAGGAAGCCCAAGGGTGGAGTCAAGGTCAGCTTCTATTTGTTTTGCACTTGTTTGTCCTATTTAGGCTCCTGTACATTCCTGGGGACATAGATGACCTCCTCTGTGGAAAGTAGAACCAAGAATAAGAAGGGACAGGCTTCATCCCAGTTCAGATTACTCCATAGAGCTCAAAACCATCTAGAGGTAAGGAAAGTGAGAGAAGATAACTCGATTACTCATTATTTACTTGCACATATTCCCAGGGCATTGGGCTAGGTAAGGGATATGGCACTAATAATACCAAAATAATGGTTTATGTGCCAGGTCTATGTCAAGTGCCTAATTTGATGAGTTGTTTAATTTTCACAATACTACCAAACGGTAGGTATACTTTTCTCATTATTCAAATGAGAAAATTGAGGTTTGAAGAGGTCAGGGAACTAGACCACGGTCTCACACACCTAGTGTGTAGAAATACAATTGAAGTCCAAGACTGTCCCTGTGGTTTTACCAACGTAAGTACTTGGGTGTGTCCCAGTGATCAGGAGGTTTACAGTCCAGTGATAAAGGGAGACAAATAAACATGTAAGAGGTGTGGTGATTGCTACAGAGTTGATCAATTTTAGCCACAGTGTGGTAATTGCCATTGCATGCAAATTAGTGTCTGAAGCCTTCAATTATAACTCAGTGTCCTTTATATCCCCCACAACAGGGTTTCTAAATCTTGGCACTATTGACATTTTAGGACAGACAATTCTTTGTATGTGTGTGTGGGGGGGCAGGTCCTATGCATTGTAGAATATTTAGCATAATCTACCTACCTATTACTAGTAGCACATGCCCCCATTTGGGACAACCAAAAAAGTCTTCAGACATTGCCAAATGCCATCTGGGGGACAATATTTTTCTGGGTTGAGAACCATTGTTCTACAAGAATTGAACTTTCAACGGGCAAGAATTATGTCTTAATCATCATTTTATTCTTCTACCCTCCAACCCAACATACATGAATTTGTAGAGCACCATATCCAACAGCAGCAACATGTTCTTTATACACAGCCACAAAGCATTCTCCAGAATTATTCTAGACCACACACAAGTCAAAATCAATGTCAAAAAATGGCAGTCATTAGACATGTTAACTGACCACAATGGAATGAAATGACAAATCAAAGAGAATACTGGAACTCTCCAACTATTTGGAAGTTAACACATTTCAAAGTATGCAATGGGTATAAGAAAGAATCACAAAAGAAATTAGAAAATATCTTGAGCTGAAAGAAAATGAAAACACAGCATATCAAAATTTATGGCATGCAATTAAAGTAGTGCTTAGAGGGATGTTTATAGATTTAAAAGTTTATCTTCTTTTTTTTTTTTTTTGCGGTACCGGGGATTGAACGCAGGGGCGTTCTACCTCCGCGCTACGCCCCCGGCCCTATTTTTTATACTTTATTTTGAAACCGGGTCTCACGAAGTTGCGGAGGGCCTCACTAAGGAGGGAGGGGGAGAGAGAGAGAGAGAGAGAGAGAGAGAGAGAGAGAAAGAGCGAGAGAGCTGAGGCTGGCCTCGAACCCGGATCCTCCAGTCTCCGCCTCCCAAAGTACTGGGATTACAAGCGTGCGCCACCACGCCCGGCTAAAAGTTTATCTTCTAAACAAAGAAGTTCAAATGTGAATAATCTAAGCTTCTATCCCAAGAAACAAAAGGAAGTAGAGGAAATAAAATCTCAAGTAAGTAGAAGGAATAAAAAAAGATCAGAGTGGAAATCGGTGAAATAGAAAACAACAGAAAAAAATGATCACACCAAAAGTTGATTCTTTGTAAAGATCAACAAAATTAAAAAACCTTAAACCAGATTTACTAAGGGGAAAAAAGAGAGAAGAAATAAATTATTAAAATTAGGTAAAAAAATACTACACTATAACCACTATGAAACCTAGAGAAATTGAAACATTATAAGGAAAATTAAATATTGTGAAGAATTTTATGCCAATAAATTAGACAACATAGAAGAAATGGATACATTCCTAGGGATACAAAAATAATAAAACTGGCTCAAAAGTAAATATTAAAGTCTAAATAGATGATATCTAGAAAAGAAATTAAGTTAATAATTAAAAATCTCCCCCCACACACACACATACACACACACACACACACACACACACACACACACACAAAGAGGAAAGAGATGGTTTCATTGGTGAATTCTATTTAACATTTAATGTTAAGATAATACCAAACCTACATAAAATATCAGAAAATAGAGGAAGAGGCTGGGAAAGGTGGGAGAGGAAAAAGAAGATGAAGGCAGATGGTTAATGGGTACAGAGCTACAGCTGGAACGGAGGAATAATTTCTGATGTTCTCTAGCACAATAGAGTAACTATGATTGACAACAATGAATGGTATGTCTCAAAATAGCTATTAGGATTTCGGATGGTCCCAGCACAAAAAAATGATAAATGTTTGAGGTGATAGATATGCCAATTACCCTGATCTGATCATTATTGTATACATGTACCGAAATACCATAATGTGTCTCGTAAACATGTACAATTATTATGTGTTAGTTAAAATTGTAAAAATATTTTTTCTTAGTGCAGTAATTTTGCTTTTTTAATTTTTTATTGGTGCATTATGTACAATGCACATAATGGTGGGATTCATGTGATACATTCATATGTGCATATAGCATTACTTGGTCTGTTTCCTTCCCTCTACCTCTCCTTTCCCTCCCCTCCTTCCTCCCCCATTTCCAGCCACTACTCTACTGATCTCTCTCCTAATTTTAGTGAGGTGCCTTTTCTTCCTTCCCCCTTTCTGTATCTTTAGCTTCCACATATGAGAGAAAATGAGATTTTTTTGAGTCTGGTGGATTCTCACTTAGCATGATGATGTTCTCCAGTTCCATCCATTTAAAAATATTTTTGAACAATGACCAAAATATAAAAGCTAAAAGCATAACATTTGTAAGGAGAAGACACAGGGGGAAACAAACTTTTATGATATTGGGTTAGGCAAATAGTTCTTAGATATGACATGAAAACCATAACATAAAATTGGACTTCATAAAGATGAAAAACTTTTGCATTTCAAAATGCACCATTCAAGAAACTGAAAAGACAAGCCATAGGCTGTGATAAAATTTAGCAAATGATATATATTATAATGAGCATGTATCTGAAATATATAAGGACATTTTACACCAAATAATAGGACAAGCAATCCAATTAAAAGTGGCTAGGGATTTGAAATCGGTGCATCACAAAAGATTCATGGACTACAATAAGCACAAGAGAAGATGCCGAAAATCCTTAGTTGTTAGGGAACTACAATTGAATACCACAATGATCTATCACTACTTACTGACTAGAATGGCAAAACATTTCAAGACAATGCCAAACGCTGAATGAGGAAATGGAGCAACTGAAACTCTCATGTGTCACTGGTGACAATCTGAAATGGTGCATTCACTTTGTAAATCAGCTTGGTGGTTTCTTTAAAGGTTAAAAATAAGCCAAGCATGGTGGTGCATGCCTGTAATCCCAGTACTTGGGAGGCTGAGACAGGAGGATCACAGGTTTGAGGCCAGTCCTGGCCACTCAACGAGATTCTATTTCAAAATACAAAATAAAATTGGGCTAGAATGCCCTTGGGTTCAATTCCTAGTACCGCAATCAATCAATCAATCAATAGGTTAAAAATAAATTAAGACTATAACTCAGCAATTCCACTCTTAGGAATAAATCTAAGAGGAATAAAAATACATGTCCACAGTCTTGCACATGCAAGTTGATAGCAACATTTTTCAAGACAGCAAGAAACTGGAAACATTCCAATGCCTATGAACTGGTGCATGCATATTAGTGGTCCATCCATATGCTAGAATATTACTCAGCAATAAATAGGTATATGATACAAGCAGCAACACAGATGCACCTCAAAAACATTAAGTGGGAGAAGCCAGATACAAAAGACCACATATTGTATGATCCCATTAATATGAAATTTCTAGAAAGGATAAAGTTACAGCAACAGAAAGATCAATGGTTGTCTGCTGCTGACAGTGTAAACAGGGATTGAATGCAAATAGTACAAGAACACTTTGGGGTGACTGAGCATTTTAAGCTGTATTGTTGTGCATAACTGTATAAATTCAGTAAAACTCATTAACATGCCCACTTCTCATACCTGAATGGTTTGGTATGTAAATTCTGCCTTGGTAAGTTTGTTAAAAAATGAAAATGATTTTCAACAAAGTTTTTAATGGAACAAATTGTGCGACTTGAGTTTGGGGCTATTATTTGGTCTCTGCCCTGCTTTTGAAAATAGACCCTTCTCCTCTCAGATTAATTCTGTGAGAGTCTAGGTAAGTCAGAGAACATGCCTTTGGCATGTGTATTCATGACTTCTGTTTCCCAATTTTTGCTGCTACTCAGAAGGTGGAAAAACCAAAAAGCAATGTCTGTTTCCTCGAAGTTCAGTAGCTTGTGCTCTGAGCTTACTTTTAAGTATTAAATGTAGAAAAAAGTACTAAACAAGAAGATGTTATACTAACCAAGCCATATGTAACTTATACAATACATAATATTATATATATTGATTATGTTATATATTATAGATTATGTTACTAAACTACCAAAGTGACTTCAGATGTGTAAAGGATGTTTAAAAGATAATCTGCAATACAAACAAGGATTAGTTAGAGGGGACCTGCCACTGACAGGTAAGAGGCTTGAACAATCTTTCTTCTTCTCTAGGTTGGTGTATTTCAAAGGGTGGTCCATGAACCACCAGCATCAGAATCACCTGAAGACACACTCCTGTCTTTAAATCTGTCAATAAAAGATTCCTGGGTCTCACTCTCAAATTCATGAATCAGATATTTGCTCATTCATAACCTCTTGTGAGGATTTAGGAGCTGTATCAGGACCTGCGTTTCTAATAAGCTCCTTGGTATTTTTAATCAACATTAACAATTACTGACCTAGGCTTTACTTTCATCACTTGTGAAATGAGGAAATTAAACTAGAATTATTTCTAACATTGTTTTTAACCCTTTCTATAACTTTTCCTTTTACCCCATATTTTTCATACTTTGAAACCTCTAATTTTCTTCTGATTAGATTTTTTAATTTGTATGCATTGGTTTGTAAAAGGCTGAGTCCTTCTCATAATGCATTCATCCCTCCCCATGAAAGGCCACCATTCTAAAAATTATCCATATATCAGTTGATCAGTATGTGCTTTCAGCCATTCTAGATGTCTCCTCTTACCTACCTTAGAGCACGTGGTATTATGATTTAGATCTGGAATGCTCCCCAAAGCTCACATGTTGAGGACTTGGTTCCCAGGACAGCAATGTCCAGAGGTAGGGGTTTGGGGGAGGTAATTGGATCATGAGGGCTCTAACCTCATCAACAGATTAATCTATTTGACAAATTAGTAATTTGTATGGACTACTGGGAGAAGGTGGAAACTTTGGGCAGTTGAGCCATGATTGGATGAAGTAGGTCACTGGGGGTGTACCTTTGGGGACTATATCTTGTCCCTGGCCCCCTTCCCACCCCTCTCTTTGCTTCTCGGCTGCTGTGAGCTGAGCAGCTTCCCTCCACCATCACCTTCCACCATGATGTTTCTGCCTTGGAGCCTGCCAACTATAAACTGAAACCATGAGCCGAAATGAATCTTTCCTCCTCTAAGTTGTGTGTGTCAGGTATTCTGGTCACAGTGTTGAAAAGTTGGCTAACCCAGAAGGTGATTTTTGTGCTTGGGAACCAACACTGATGAGAATGGAAATTCCTAGAAACCAGACCAGGATTCAGATCACACTTGTTACACCACCCCAGGTGAACTTTGTCATTTCACTCTATGAGCCATTGACTACAATTCAAGAGGATATCATAGAAGAGTAAAATGTGTGGCCTCTGGAGTTTATATACCTGGGTTCAAATCCTGGCTCCCCCACTCAGTGGCTTGGATAAGCTTTAATTATTTCTCTATCCCTGTTCTTCATCTGTAAAATGTAGATAGGAGTATTCCTACCCCATAGGTCCTTGTAAGGATCGGGTGAATTACTATTTATAAAGTGCACAGAAGAGAACCTGGCATATAATAAGTACCAGGCAACTTTGTGTTAAACAAATTAACTTGTTTAGGCTGGTGTCAGTCATCATTTTCCCATGGGGTCATTCTGAGGTGTTTGAGTAGTGCTTGGGAACATTCATAGGTACAGATATTCGCTTCTGGGTTTTAGCATTCAAGGGTCTTGACACAGACAGATGGGGATCTCAGAAGCTATGCTCCAAGGAGACCCAGAGTTCCACAGCATGCGTATGTGTGTGTACATGCGTGGACATCGTCGTTAAATGGGAGGGATAGACAGCAAACCAATTAGCCAGTAATGAACAAGATAACTCCAATTATAGTAAACAGGGTGGGGTGGTAACAAGAGGTGGTCTTGTTGGAGTTGTTCCCTTCCTACCTGCCTCTGTACCCCTGTCACACCCAACCCCAGCCTTCTCCCCACCCCGGATGGGGCAGCAGGGCACTCTCAATTGCACCTGCGCACTCCACACAACACTCGATTTGATCTACTCGAAGGGTCACATAGGCCAGTTTCCCACATCCTGTGCTTCCCTTCATTTAAAAGCGCCAAATGACTATTCCAGTGACACCTCTGTGAAAAATTTTCCATGAACTTTGGGCTAAAACCTTCCTTTATTTAATTTCTCTTTAATTGCATCAATTAGGCTCCTTTCATGTTTGCTCAACAAACTCTTTTGTTTCTTTCACTCAGCTCTGAGCAACAGCTGCCAAATGGAGTCTTTGTTCGAAGGCCTTTTCTAATGGTCTTCACACCGATCCTGTTTGCTTTCCTCAGTGGCAGCTCCTAACAGACCTGAAAACCTGTGGCTATTAAGCCTCCGAGGGCAGGCTTAGCTGCCAGCTGCCATTTACCCCCCACTCAGTTCCCAGAATAGAAAGTGAGAGCTTTCTTCTTGGTTGTGAAGGGAAAGTGGTTGTGTTGGGAGAGGTGTCAGAAGTCCTCAGCTAACCTGAATCTTCCTCCTCTCCTCACCTATGACACCCCCTCCCCCATCACCCAGCCTTCCTCCCCTACGGGTTTTTTTTTTTTTTTTTTTGCGGTACTGGGGATTGAACGCAGGGGCGTTCTACCTCCGCGCTATGCCCCCGGCCCTATTTTTTATACTTTATTTTGAAACCGGGTCTCACGAAGTTGCGGAGGGCCTCACTAAGGAAAGAGAGAAAGAGAGAGAGACAGGGAGAGAGAGAGAGAGCTGAGGCTGGCCACGAACCCGGATCCTCCGGTCTCCGCCTCCCAAAGTACTGGGATTACAAGCATGCGCCACCACGCCCGGCTCCCCTACAGTTACTCTTGTTCTTTCTGGCTATCAAGATCTCCTAGTAGCTCACCTCCTTGCTCCAACACCATCCTGCTTCACCCCATTCTCCATGGCTCTCAGAGAGGCATAATTCTAAAATGAATCCAAGCTTGCTCCCTAGCTTGCTGCTCCAAGTTTTTCAGGCCTGACTCTCCAATCCCAGCTCCTTAACCCTTGAGCCCATTTGAAGAAGATGGTTGCCATCATATTCTTTCCCTTTGCTGGGCATGGTGGTACATGCCTACAACCCCAGTACTTGGGAGGCTGAGACAGGAGGTTTGCAGGTTTGAGGCCAACTTCAGCAACTTAGAGAGGCTCTCGGCAACCTAGGGAGACCCTGCTTCAAAATTTAAAAAAAAATTAAAAGGGCTGGGGGTGTAGCTCAGAGGTAGAATGCCCCTGAGTTTAATACACACACACACACACACACACACACACACACACACACACACACATA
>PVJS01020240.1:0-32827 GCA_004027185.1 Glis glis
AGAGCATTATGTTAAGTGAGATTAGCCAATCACAAAAAATGAAGGGTCATATGTTTTCATTAATATGCGCAACTTAGGGAGTAGTGGGGACACAAAAGGGACTCCAATGACAATGGAGAACCCTCAGTGGTGCAAGGGAAGGGGTACAAGGGAAGGGGAAGGGTAAGAAAGTAGTGAATCCATGGAATTACTGTCATAATGTGTATATATGAGATTATACCAACATCATTCTCAGTGCTACATGTGGGGGGGAGGCAGGGTGTGGAGGTGGGGGGGAGGGACACCAAGAGCTGTGTGCATGTATGTTAACACCAAACTGATACTCATTGTGATGTGAGACTACAATGCACCAATAAAAACATAAAAAAGCATGTATTAGGCATTTTTAAACTATTAACACTATTTCTTTATATTCAGAAATATTTTTGTTGAAATATTGAAGTTTCCATTAGTATAATAAAATTTACTCAAAATCACAAATATAGTATCAATGTTTTATTTAAGTGAAAGTATAAAATTCCACACTTCAACTTGCCACTTCCAATATTATGTTTTCTAATTCTAACCACAGTGTAAACCTCAGTTGTTTCTCTACTTGGAGGGTAAAGACCCCTTTTTAATAGACTCTTCATATCTTCACTTTTAGTCAAATTTAATGTGAACTTTCAGCAATATTAGTTGTGAAAATTTTCTGTGTTTCCTAGTACTACATGTGTCTCAATCAGCATTCTCACTTCCATAATCCAAAACAACTGACCACACACAACTTAGAAGAAGAAAGATTTATATGCTCACAGTTTTGGAGATTTCAGGGTTAAATCCATGTCAGGCTGGGTGTGCAGAGCTCAGAGCATGGTGGTGGGAAGCAGAGAGAGGGAGAGAGCAAAAGTGCTGCTCTCACATCATGGAGGCTGGAAGCCAGAGAGCAAACAAGGGAAGGAGGTACCTTATATACCCCACAGCCATGAGCCCAGGGACCCCTCCTTAGCAACCAAGCCCCACCTCAAACATGGTTTCCTGGTTTCCATGAAGGTTAAGGGGACATCTAAATCTGAACCCCTACAACATGCAAGAAATAAGCAGAAACTATCTACTTTGACATAATACCCAGAATCAGAACAGATCTTAAATGTTATAAAACATATTTACTCTTCCTCTTTTCCATTCCATCTTCCTTCTTTTCTTCACTCTACCCCTCTGTTCCATTATGCTTTCCTCCCTGTCTTCTTTCCTTCTTTCTTTTCCATGTTTATCAATTTTGTTGCAACCACAGTTGAACAATTTGCTTTCTTCAGATAAAACATATACTACATCCAATGTTTAAGTTCTGGAAGGAGTATTTAGTTTTATTTGTTATTTTTCTTTAGTATTTTTATTTATTATCAGTATGCATAAATTATTCTCTCTGAATCTATTACTATGATAGACTTGAAAACAAATGCAATTTTTATCACATTTATGCACTGTATAAAGTACAAAACAAGTCAGGTGCTTATAAATTACACAATTTAGAAAGACCTGGATAATTTTCTTATAAACACAGCAAATAACTGCTAAACATGAATACATTTCTTGTATAAAGATATTACCTGTCTGTCACCTGTCAGCATTAATATTTATAAATTCACAGGCTCACGCATTAATTGATGCAATGAATATCAAGTGAAAACTCTGCCCTGAGCAGACTTGGAAAAACATACATAGGATTTTTTTAAGGATAAACGATAGAAAATTGCAAGCTAAAATCTGCAAGGAATTACAGGCCAATGTTCCTCCACTGCAAGACAAACACACACACACACACACACACACACACACACACACACACACACACACACGTAATGTGGAGTGTACAGGAAAATCCCAGAGTAACTAATGAACAGTGAGTACCTCATCTGGAGAGGCCATTGCTGTAGAATGATCTGTTCATTTGTTCTGGGTGGTAAATTTAAGCTGTCTGGTATGTTTGAATAGTTAGTATGTCTGGACTTAAGTTTGTTCCTTTGCCAGATCACTAGTATTTCAAGAGTGACTCTTAAACATGGACTGATCAGTGGGTTTTGAGTGCCCAGTTTCTCTCAAATGGCCAATTTATCTAAAGTAGTTCTTCTGTTTGAAACTTTGGTTCCCAAGGCACAAGTAATGTTCTTTCATTATGACAATTCAACTTTATCCCAAACTCTGTGATTGAGGGCACTTTATCTCTGCTCTGTCTATGTCCCATCTAGCTCCTGGTTATCCCCAACACTCGAGAGATTACTCAATAGTATGGGGTAAGAATGGCCATGGGGAAGAATCCACCATGAACAGCACAGCTATTCTCTGTCCACCCATGACTTGTTTTTATTTCTTTCCCTCACAGACCCTTACTTTCAAAGGGTCCCCAATAATTCCCTTTTAAATCTCCTGAGCCCTGTCACTAAGGCATGGTATAAGCTCTGTACTTAGCAGTTTAAAAAAATTTCATGTTTAACTTCACAGTCATATATCTAGAGTCTGACCGCCTGTTCATCCCATCCTAGGAGTCCATGGACAAGTCACTTCATCTTTCTGAATCTCAGTCCCCCTCATCTCAAAATGCTGCTAATAATAATAATAATAACAACAATTCTCTCAGGTTTGTTGTGAACTAAATGCTGCCTGACTAGCAGGTCCCTTAGTCGAGTCTCAAACAAGCTAGCATGTAATAAAAGGTAGCTAGTATTAATTTAATATGCTGCATTTATATTACTATGGTTAGATTCTTGAATATTAATTAACTGGGTTAATCAGGTACAAATCAAACCTAGAAAAAATTTTAAAAAGCAGTGAGAATTAGGGGTAGCTAAACTTTATGGGCATGAAATATAAACAGACACAGTGCAGCCTCTAAACTCTATGTGTCAGCATTTAATAAGAGGACTGGTAGCAGCCAGCTTCCTTGAGCTCTCTATTTCAAGTTCATTCTCTGTTGCTGCATGGTAACCTGTCTGGAGATCATTCCCTATGGTCCTGATGTGGGCTTCCTTGTATAGTCTATCACCAGCCCTTCCTCCTGAGTTCTTACCTATGACTCTTTCTTTTACTATAGAGGACCTGTGCTTCTCTACTGCTCCTTCCACTAAGTTTTTTTCAAATTCACATGAGCAAATAGTCAATGAGTTTTCTAATATAGGTAAAGTACATTGTAAATATGTGAGAAGTTATATCTTTCTTCACATCATTTTACTCTTCTTTCCATCATCCCATAATAAGAATTAGAGAAAAGAAAATACATTTGAATTTTTGGTAACCACAAGTACAAAACTTGCCACTATTTAGACTCACATGGTTAATGTTTTTAATGTTAAGTGTTTAATATTTCTGCTTCACTTTCTGGAGTTAATGATTACTTTAAGTGAGAATGTGGTTTATAAAACTTTGAGAACCAAACACAATAGTTTAATACTAAAGAGTATAATGAAATTGAATAGTATTTCAAGACTTTTCCTAACATAGTAAGACATGTACAAAAGATTTTGAAAATTTACTGTTTACTTCCCACCATTTTTCAGAAATAATGGTTAGTTAAAAAATGTATAAAGAAATTATAAATTATAACTCATAGAAACTAAAGTATAAAAAGTTTATATTATATACTCTCATGTAAAAACTTTTAATGATATGATTCATCAATATTAAAAGTTAATATTTTTACATTTTTAAATCATTTTATTTTACTGGATTATTATTTAGATGGCATTATTTTATTATTAATTCATTGTAAATATCAGATAAACATATTAGTCAAAACCCATGTACTTCTTTTTGTTCTAAAATTTAATTTTTGGTAAACAAAATTAGTGTTTATTTTCAATAAAATTAAAGTAAATTTAGTGTTTAGTAAATGATACAATTGTTCATGATTATAACTATCATTTTATAATTATCAATGATTCAATAAATCCAAATTATTTATATACTGCTATACACAAATAAAATGAATAGCAATTTAACAAATACACTAAAACAAATCCGAAATATACCTTTCCAGATTTTAATTTAGCTAATAAGAGACACTGGATGAGAAGAGTTATTAAGAAATCAAGGAAAAGGCTTAGTTTTAAAAGCCAAACTATCTTGATATTCAGAAAAAATAGCAGAGCAGTAATTTCACCTCTGTCTTTATGAACATCTTGCTTAAATTGGGTATTGATGAGTTTGGTCCTCATTGCTAAATAGATTTTAAAAAAATCTTTGCTCAGAGCAATTAAAAGGACTGAAGGGATGATAAATAATGAGATGTCTATGAAAAAGGAAAGTGGCATCAAACAGGTCTGCTAGCTGCCTCTGCTCCACGGTAATAGCCCTCGCTAGAAGACTGGATCAATTTATTAGGCAGCAATGATGGTCTCAGGAATGGATAGCATACCTCCTTTGTGTTATCATGTAGGCTTTTAATCACTGTTGATGTTTTGTGCTATGCCATTTTCTGGAAACCTGCATAGATCACCATAGATCCTAAACTCTTTGTGCTTATGTTATTTTCTTTTAACCTCCACTGTTTATATTTGAATTGGTGAAATAAGTTTCAAAGTATTTAAGCAATTCTGATTTTATGCAGTTTTTACAGTTTCCCTGTCAAGGCAATAGTAGGTCTAGTTAACAGTTTCAGAAAATAGATGTGACCTGATTTCCCTATAGGACTACAAGGATGAATGATGTGCTGATTAGGAGCAGGAATCCCTCCTGCCCAGATTATGCCTGTGATGCTGCAATCCACCCAGCAAAGCAACCCATGATACACAGTCCTCTCTACAGTGTTTGTCCATGAGGACTGGCTTTACATCACCCTCCAATGTCTCCTCCAGGAGAACACTACAGTGCTATCCAATCTTTCTTTTCAACTCCCTGAGAACAAATTACAGACCTGCAAATTGAGTCAACTCATATACAGTAGTTTCTCAATTCCAAGCTCAGTCACAGAAAAAAAAAAAAAACATTTCCCAATATTTTGATGTTGTTGTTGGTGGTGTTTTTCCTAAAGCAAAAACAGGGGTACACATTTTTTGTGTGCCCTTGAAGAACTTTATCTAGGTGCCTTGCACAAATGCATCTCTCTTTAGTTCACCTGAAGTACTTTGGTTATCTGGCTGTAATCCATTCTCTTGACAATTGCAGTATAGCAAAGTTGACTTTTTAAGATGAAACCTTTCCCTATGAAGAACTCAGTATATTTCAGGTTATTATTTTTAAGACTTTGCCTTTATAACCCTTTCAACATTAAATATGATATCTAAGTGGCTTGGTTGTCCTTTTTCTCAGTAAATGAACATAATGGCAGTCTCATAACATAAACTAGATTTTCTATGTCATTGAAAGTGCAGACACTGGAGAACATATCCTGATTCTAACTCAGTATCATACTTAGTAAGGAGAGGGAGAAAAGCACTTTCCAAGATTCTCAAATATTCATTGGTCGGTCCAAGGAAAATCCTAACAGGAAGTAAACCCAGTTTAAAAAAATGTGACGTTTCTTGGGGAATAAAAAGGAGCTGAGGAGCCTCACTTCTGGAATAATTGCAAAGAATATTTGGGCTTATGAGAAAGGCTTTGTAGAGCCTGGTTAGTATAGGAAGTTACTATCTTTTTTATACCAGGCCCTAATGTTATCCATTAGTATCATTACCAAAAGGTTACTTGGTGCTTCTTAAGTAAATCCTAGCATATTCTCCTAGATAAGTTTATACGTATTCTTTATTATTTCTAAATATTTAGAATAGTGTCAGAAACGTATGTGGAGATCAATAAACGATTTTGTTGAATATATTTAATGATAATAGATAACATTCACTGCACGCAGACTAATTAATAGGGCCTGTACAGATAATTATTTATAAAATACCTTGTCAAGATGGTCAGTTTCATAGAAGAGAGAAATATTGGGAAATTATACAATTTAGTAATATGTCAAAATTAATATGTGTTTAAAATCTAGTAAACAAGCATTTATCAATAGATTGTTATATGCCAGGCACTTTTCTGAGTGTTTCACAGATACAAGCTCATTTAAACTTTTCACCAGTCTAGGAGATATATCTCCTGGATTGTATACTGAGGAATGAAGACAAGAAGCAACTTAGCTTGCTTATTTACCCACAGCTACTTCATGGTAGTGACAGGATTTGAACTTGAAGCCTGGCAATAACACACTTTGTGGTAAGAGATGGGTTTATGGTGTTCAGGACCCAACAAAGAAGAGGCAACTGATCTGGAGATGCATTAGAAGAGGTGACATTTTAGGAGAATTCAAAAGATATTTCTCTCATATGCGGAAGCTAGGGAGTAATCAGGATACCAGAGGAACTTCAGATAATAGAGGAGAGAAGGACAGGGAGAAGGAGGATCAATGAAGGGATCCCTTCCAGTGACTTTATGTACATATGTGAGAATACCAATGTCAATCTCAGTACACTGTAGGGGAAGAGGGAAATGGGGAGGGAGCCAGGGGAAAGCCCAGCAAGTGCTGTGTGCATGTCTGCCACTATCACTGTGAGCTACAGTATGATGTGAAACTATAATGCACCAATAAAAGTATTAAAAAGAAGATATTCAGCAAAATGTTCTTTCTACCTTCTCTTCATCCAGTACATTCCGAAATTCATTTGATTCCATCCAGAGCTTCCGGTGGATTGAAGTTGCTTGTTCTGGGGTACACCATGATTCCTCTCTTGCCATGAAGATGGCCACTTCTGGAATTTAGAGCCTAATGGATTTTCATCTCTCCTTTAAGGATTGTTTGAAATTAAGTTTGCAGACATGGAATTTTACTCAGCCATAAAGAAGAACAAAATTATGTCATTTGAAAAAAATTATGTCATTTGAAGGAAAGTGAATGGAACTAGAGAATATTATGCAAAGTGAGATAAGCCAGTCTCAGAAAGTGAAGGGTTGTATGTTTTCTCTTATATTTGTAATCTAGAGAAAAAATGGGAAAAACAAACTTTACATAAATGAGAAGAGAGATTAATAAATAGAATAGTGGAGGGAGGGGTAAAAGGAGGATAAGAGGAAAGAAATAGTTCAAACAATGTTATGTCCATATACAATCTCACTAACATTTATGGGGAAGGAGGGAGCCAGGAGGGATGCGGAGAGTCAATAACCGAGCGACGTGTGCAAATATATCTCTTTGAGTCTATGATGTATAATTACAATGCACCAAAAAAAAGTATTTTAAAAAGAAAAAAGAGTTTGGGTGGGGGGTTCTACAGAGGTGATGTCAAAACCAGAAGGCCATTTAGAACTATGAAAATAGTCAGGTAAGGGAGACAGAGGCTTGCAGCAGGCTGCTGACATAATAAAGAAAATTAAGGATCCGTGTTTGAGCTTAGGACATACATGATTGTGGAAGCATGGAGTTGGGAGGTAAGGGAAAGAGTAGGACATGAAAGAACCATAGACCGGGTGTGATGGTTGCACAGTTTATAGAGATGAAGGGTAAAGAGGAATAGCTATTCTGCAACAAAAATCTCAGGCTTTTGTTTGATAATACTTGTTGAAATGAAAAGGAAAATTCAATATTTTTAAAATGAGAAAGTTCCTCAATATCACCATTGACATTAAAGCATATACTAGATTATGTTTTTAAGTTTGCAAATTGCTTAAAGGATGTTTTAGGGATATTTAACTACTTATTTCTGTGGGGTGGTACTGGGGTTTGAACCCAAGGGGCTTTCTTTCTATCTCTGAGCTATATCCCCAGCCCTATTTTATTTTATTTTATTTTATTTTATTTTATTTTTGAGGTACTGGGGATTGAACCCAGGGTCATTCTACCTCCGAGCTACACCCCCAGCCCTATTTTTTTATCTTTTATTGAAACTGGGTCTCACGAAGTTGCGGAGGGCCTCACTAAGTAGCTGAGGCTGGCCGCAAACCCGGATCCTCCGGTCTCCGCCTCCCAAGTACTGGGATTACAAGCGTGCGCCACCACGCCTGGCTCCTATTTTATTTTGAAACAGACTTTCAGTAAGTTGTGGAAGGCCTTGCTAAATTGCTGAGGCTGGCCGCAAAACTGTGATCCTTCTGTCTCAGCCTCCCAAGTACTGGGATTACAGGTGTGCACCACCATACCCAGCTACTCCTTATTTCTTCATACACTTAAATATAATTCATTGTTTCATAGTAGTTTTCCCAGTCATCTCATCTCTAAAAATAAATGGGTTGTGTGAATAGAATGGCCGAGGTGTGTATGACACATAAAACACGTGTGTTGCTGAGTTAGGGAGAGTTTTGTGTTCAAGAATGATGGATGAGTCCAAAATTCTTTCCTGAGCCTTGATTATATAAGTGTTTGTGGTTTTTGCATTGTCAGCTAAGAAAAAAATTCTGGTTTTTTGTTTTGTTTTATTTTACAAGCAATTCTCTAACAATAACAAATGGTCAAGTTAAACTTGGCAAATCACTTTTTTCTCAGAATATTCTTTCTGGAGATTGATGGCACTTAAGAGCCTCCATGTGCCAACCTATTATACAAAAGTATAACGACCTGTAAGATGATGAGTGAAAATGAACAAGAATGCCATATCTTAAATAATTTCTTTTCAAGGTTAACTAATTTCCAAAGGTCATGACATTTTGTATTATATTTCAGCTGATTAGAGGCCCTGCTTACAAGGAAATCAGAAAGAATATTACCAAGGCGACTTCAGTGGTCAAATAGTTTGACCTTAAAGAGTGTTGATGACCTCTGAACCAGCCTGTGTTCTAGTTGTCCCTTAATGTTGCATAAATAATAAATAAAACAATATCACCAGAGGTTTATACAGGTGCTGTGTAAGCCAAAGAATGTAACAGCACAGCAGAGCTTGAGTCTGAAAACCTAATAAATCAAGAAGTAGTCTATGTAGTAAAACTGCAACAGCAGCATGGCTGGTTGATAGCCATGACAGCCACACTGAATTAAATCAGAAAGAAAGAAACAATTGGGCCTCATTGTTTTATTTCTTTTAAACCTAATAGAAGCAGAAATACAAGTGTCTACCATTCTTTCAGCAAAATAGACTTTTCAAAAATGGAAATATCTACCTGTGTTATACATAAAACATACATCATGTCAGCAAGCACTCAATTTCTCTCATGGTTAGCAGTTACATGATTTAAAACTTATGTCCTAAATTCAGCACTTAAGAAAGGTGAATAATTTCTCTGCCCAAAAACAGAGAAATAGAAGTTGTTTTATTGATGCATTCATTTGTTAAACCCATGATACCTCATTAACCAAAAGAATTGTATAAAATTGCAACATTTTGCAGACTCTTATGACAGACTCATTAGGGATTAAGTAAAAATTTTGCAAACCAATTTATGATGATTCTAGAAGATCATCAGGTAAGAGCCTGCAGTTAAAGCTAACAGACAGTGCATCCATGTGTAATTGAAATTCATTTAGATGCTTTTTCCCATTCCAAGGTTCATTGAAAATCTGAAAATTGCAACTGTTCCGGATTTCTGAGAATGACAATGTTTGAAATAATTTAATAAATATAAACCAAAATATATAGCTATATATATTTTACTAATCCCCAATATAAATTACTTTGTAAAATATGCACTAATAAAATGCATTTTAAGGTATTTTATTTAAAGAAATCTGATTAAAATATAAATAACTGGGCTGGGGATATATCTCAGTGGTAGAACATGTGCTTAATATGCCTGAGGCCATGGGTTCATTCCCAAGTAGCAAATGTGTGTGTGTGTGTGTGTGTGTGTGTGTGTGTGTGTGTGATTTGATTGATTGATTGATTGATTGATTGAGGTACGGGGGATAGAACCCATGGGCATTCTACCACTGAGCTATCACCCCCAGCCCTATTTTATATTTTAAAATATTTATATTAATTGTCCTGACACCCTTTATTGTATTTTAAAGTTGTTGTTATATCTAAAGATAGTATTGAGCCAGATGGTGGTGCACCCTTGTAATCCCAGTACTTGAGAGGCTGAGACAGGAGGATCACAGGTTCAAGGACAGTCTCAGCAATTTAGCGAGACTCTCAGCAACCTAGCAAGACCCTTTTTCAAAATAAAAATAACATAAAATAAGTTTGGGGAGGTATATCAGAGATAGAATGCTCCTGGGTTCAATTCCCAGTACCAAATAATAATAATAAATATAGTATTGTAATATGACACAATCTCTGTAGCCATATTTGTAATTGTAGTTGTGCGATACTGTGGCCTGATTACCCCATCTGTAAAAATAAATCTAATAATGGTACATACATTCTAGTATTGTTGGAAGAACTTTATAAATGAACACAATTAAAATTCATATAACAGGATTTGGTATACTGCAATGATAAAATCAGCTATTTTTTGTGTCCAATAAGGATTTTTTATCTTTTATATTCTACAGACTCCTTCAAAAGTCTAGTGAAATGTTTCTCATATTTTTTCTTTTCTTTTTAATTGACACATAGTAATTATACATATTTTTGAGGTAGATGTGATAATTTAATATATGTATATAAAGTATAATTATTAAATCAAGGGAACTGGATTTCTCTCAAACATTTATCATTACTTTGTGCTGAGAAGCTTCTAACCTCTTTCTTTTAGTTCTTTATAAAATATATAACAGTTTGTAAAGTGCAGTCTTCCTACTGTGCTATAGAACATTCAAACTTATTCCTGCTATGCAACTCTATTTAGCCACCATCAAACGTCCTTCTATTCCTTCCTTCTGCCTATCCTTCCTACTCTCTAGTGAGATCACTGTTCTATTAGCAACTTCTCTGAGATCAGCGTTTTTAGCTTCCACATTTGAATGAAAACACATGTCATCTGTCTTTCTGTGCCTGGCTTATTTAATTTCACATAATGTCCTCCAGATTCCATTCATGTTGATGTAAATGACAATATTTCATCTTTTTTGTGGGTGAATAATATTCCATTATATATATGCCACATTTCCTCATTTCTCCATCCTTTGATGGATACTGTAGTCGATTCCATATCTCAGTTATTGTGAATAGTTCTGAAAGAAGCATGAAAGCTCAAGTGTTTCTTTGATATACTGATTTCATTTCATTGGGGTAAGATGATGACTTGTTTTCCCTAATGGCTAATTGATAATTTTATATACTTTTTGGGCATCTGTTTTCTTTGTAGAAATGTCTATTTGGATTATTTGCTTATGTTTAATCAGATTATTTGCTCTTGAATGTGTTGAGTTCCTTGTATATTATGGATATTAACCCCTTATAAGGTAAATATTATTTTAAAAATTAGTTCAAATAAAATAACTACGATTATAGTGGAAGCCAACTACGCTGAAATGCACTTCAATCTGCACACCCCTGGGCCTGTGAGCACAGGGGGAGATCCCCTCAACTTCATGATGTCCTATTACTTCTTATCCTTACATTTGTTTAAAAATTTCCTAGAATTCAATATATTCATACAGCATTATTAGCTAATTGAATGTGCTTAGTATTTAATTTTATTATCCACTTAAAATGACATATGAGAAGTTTTTATTCTTCTATACTAATCCTATTCTGAAAATTTAAATTATGTCATACATATTTCATATATTTTCTAACATCACTGCATATATATGGTAAATCTATATTACACTAAAATTTCCAAAAAAATAGTTTCTAAATTAAATGACATAACATTCTTTGCAGTTTTAATGGTTTATCACTATTTTAAAATAATCAGACAAAATATTGCATGATAATGCACCAAACCTCTCAAACAGAAAATTTAAACAAATGGTAACATTAAGTATATACTAAGAGCTGGACAAGGTGGTGCACACCTGTTATCCCAGTACTTGGGAGGCTGAGAAAGGAGGATCACAGGTTCAAGACCAGACTCAGCAACTTACCGAGGTCCTCATCAACTTAGCAAGACCCTGTTTCAAAATAAAAATAAATAGGGTTGGGGTTGTAGCTCAGAGGTTGAATGCCCAGGGTTCAATCTCTGGTACCCCTACACACACACACACACACACGCGTGAGCTCGCGTGCACACACAGACACACACACCATATATACATACATACATACATACATACATATATAGGTATATATAGAGAGATGTATATATAGAGAGATGTATATAGTATATATTAGTATATATACATACATACTAAGAAAGAAATATTTTCAAAGATATTACATAAATGGGAAGAGAATTACTTATAAAATTACTATAGAAATTGAATATAAGTGATAAATTCCTATAACTATCTGTAGCAAAGTATACTGATTATTAGGTCAGATTTAGAGTAAGAGGAGGTTTATGAACAGATAAGGTTTATGAAGCCTTTATTTAGTTTTAAAGAAAACTAAAGAAATATTGCAGAAGTTGCAATGCTAAGAACTGAAAAATTCCAGTAATTAATATTGTTAGTATATTCCAATATAAAATAGGTGCAAATTTAGTCACTATGTTCTTTCAGCCCTTGTGTTTAAAAATTCTAATAAGTTTAGGCCTTTTTTAGAAGTTTAGCCCTTCTTTTTAGTTCTTAAAAGTTTAGCCCTTCTGTTTAAAAGTGTAGTAACAGAATTAGTTTACAATTATCAGTTATGAAACCTGTACAACACATACGGCAGTGCATTTTCTATTTTATAAATAAATGGATTAAAAAAGCAAGTGAAACTTTGAGATCTTAAATACATTAGTCAATGTTTTTAAAGTTAGTGGCCAATTGATTATAGATAACTATTCATATGCTAAAAAGAGCAGTTATTTAGTATTGTTCATTATTTTACTCACAACTTCAAAAGTACTGAAATTATTTTCAAGACAATAAAAATTCCTCTGACAATAGCATTCCATTAACATAACATAAATGTACTTTCCAAAGGAAACTTTGAGCAAAAATAGAAAAAACAATCACTGGTGTATAGGATAGGTGTGCAATTGATATTAATGGTTGCTTAAGGAAAGAATAATGTTAAATAAAAGTCCAATTCATTTATTTGTCCCTTGTATTTTAATTTGAAATCAAATGGCTTATTATTCAAATATGTAAAGTATATATCTGTTTTTAAAAGGTTTTTCACACCAGCAATCCCAGAACTTGTAGGATGATAGTTCAAGGCCAGTGCTGTTTCAATATCAAAAATTAGATTAAAAGGCTAATGGTAAGCTCAGAGGCAGAACTCCCTGAGTTCAATTCCCAGTACCACCAAAAAAGAAAAAAACCCAACAAAAAACAAAAACAAAAAGGTGGGTGTCAACTTCTTAGATCATATTTAGTTTTAGTACCTCTTCCCCTATTAAATTTAATTACAAATAAAAAAGGAAGTTTATACTTAAAAAACATATAAGTTGATGAGTTTATACTTACAAAACAAATAAGTTGATGAGTAGGTAAATTATAACTGTAGTTGATTCTTTTTCAAATTCTGTTTGGACTAGTTCAACGAAAATGTCAAAGCTTGTAATTTACATGACAAAGCCAATTTCAAACACCCTCAAATTACTCAATGAAGGATAAATGGGAGACAGCAGAATGTTTCTGAAGAAAAGAGGACATTCAATCAATCAAAATGTCTACTTTCATCTGTAATGCTCTATATCAAAATCTTTAGTGGCCATGATATGTCAAAGCTACATAATGCCTACAAACACACACACACACAAACATACATGAACACACACAAGCACACAGCTTTGAAAAGAAATTAAATTATTGTCTCAGAGGAATCAGAAGTAAAGGATCTAATCTGAGTCAAGATGAACTCTGATCCAAGAGGGACTTTACATGGCGGGGTAAGGGTAAGCAGAACACCCCCAGGCTCCCCACTGAAGTGGGGGACACCTGGAGTACTGGCTTCTGGAGAAGCCTGCAGCCCTCCCTGGCCCCAAGTCCAGTTTGGGTAGCTGCTGGGATGGAGAAAGAGCTCAGACGCCACATTGTGTGCTCCCGACCTAGGCTCCTGATGCTCAGTACTACCTTGACATCCCACCCACTCAGGTTCCCTGGAGCATCTAGTTAGCCACCCTCAGCAGTTTACCCAATCCAGCCCAGCGTACCAGCCAGCCGGTCCTGCCCACTCTCCTACAACCCTCCCAGGAACACCACAGACTGAAGGGCACCCTGCGGCTACTTCCATAAACACTGCACCGCACCTGGCCAGCCCCACTAGCGTGGCCACTCAGCAGCACCCGGCCCTTGGGGCTGTGCGCCACTCCCACCTGTGCCACTGGCTGGTGGAGACTGCTGGGCTCCCCGCCTCTGCTGTCATGCATACCACACCCAAAGCCAGCAAGTACAGTTGAAGAAACGGTGTAGAGACTGCACTCCTGTGCCCAACTGGACACAAAGCCAGTATAGCCTAAGACAAATCTTCAGGAGGAACTCTTTTACTATGAAGCTACCCTATACAATTGATAGAAATAATACATCTACCAGATGTGCAAATATCAACGAAGGGACACTAGAAATAAGAAAAGGCAAGACGGCACAGTGCCTCCAAAAGGACACAAATAACTCTAGCAACAAACCAAGAAAACAAAGAAATTGAAGAAGTGCCTGAAAAATAATGACTCTAAGGACTCCGTCAGATATATCGGAATACAGATAATTTAATGAAATTAGGAATAGTTATATGTATTGATTTTACATGTAACAGAGGACAATTGAAAGAGAACTTTCACAAACTCTCCCATGACGTTTGCTGACTTACCAGCACCTCTACCCATAAATCAAACGTCTTTGCTTTTAAGTAAGAGGATCTTCCACTCGTCCACTGAATCCCAAAGCCTTTGGATTGTATCTTCTTTTGTGCATCAGCAGTGCTTTTTTGGAGTCTAAGTGCCTATTTTTGGATTTTTTTGTTTCTTTGTTTGTTTTTGTTGTTTGGTTTTCATGTGTACTGGCACTGAGCTATCACCCAGCCTAAGTCAAAATATGTTTTTTCTTTTCTATTTTGGGGGATGGTACTAGAGGTTGAATCCAGAGGCATTCTACCTCTGAGATACACCCGAGCCCTATTTATTTACTTATTTTTATTTTGAAACCGGGTCTCACTAAGTTGCTGAGGGACCTAGCTAAATTGCTGAGTCTGGCTTTGAACCTGCAATCCTCCTGTGTCAGCCTCCCAAGTACTGGGATGACAGGCTTGCACTACCATGCCCAGCCCATTTTTTTAAAAAAATTATCTTCGTCTTGTGTCTCTTTTTCCCTTTTTATTAAACCTGCCCCAAATAGTTAATAGCTAAAAAGATTGATTAATAGCTTGGCAGGTAAATAGGTATAGATAAAATATGGAGAGATATACAAATACATGAATTTATATATCTATATGTATATATTTCTGCTATATATTCAAATCTGATCTTGATATGAATCTACTTTATCTTCATTCTTGAATCCACCCTAATAAAATAATTCTCTGCAGATGCTATTAGATTTACTCTGAAAAGCACACCTCAGTCCTTGTCTCACGTAGCCTGTAGTTGGCTGAGTTGATGCCCCTGCAATTTTCTCTCTTCACTTTAACCCAGGTCATGCCACTGCCCTGGGTATCTATCTAGCAAGCTCGTTTGCTGAGTTTTCCTCATCACCCAGTCCTTCAAATATTGGAGTGACCCACAGGAAATCCTTCTCTTCTCTTTATATATCGACTTCTTGAATCATCATGTCTATTCTCTAGACTTAATACCATTTTTATGTCGATGATCTCCATAGGTATTTCACTAGTCAATATGCAACCCAAACCCAGCACATCTGAAATTAAAAACCTGAATTTCTTTTAGTAAGTAAATCATTTCTTCTGTAATTTTCACGTATCAATAAAAGGCAACTTACTCTTTCCAGTGGTGCAAGTCCAAATGTTTGACTCATCTTGACTACATCCCTTTTCTCATTCTCCCTCAGGTAGTGTATCAACAAATATTAGTCATCTTATCTCATATATATTTGTAATTTGATGATTGTAAAGCATCATCATTTCTCAGCTGACTTAACAAAATAACTTTCTACTTAATCAGTCCCCAAATGCACATATAGAAACAAACAACAAAAATGAAGAATGAGTAAACCTACCAGATCACTGTCACCACTTCATCCCGTGCTCCCCCTACAGTGGTGACGTCTAGCTCTTATGCAAATCCCCATTTCAATGGTTCTTTCTAGCCCCATCTTTTACGTAACATGTAACTTTAACAACTTAAACGTGAACATTAACTGTTTCCTTTTGTTGGGTATGCTATTATATATGTTATATCTTCTCATACTAAGGTAACTGTCACAGATGTTAAGAACCATAAGTACATTCTTCTTTATAGGTATTAGAGGTTAAAGAAAGCACTTCAGCTTTTCTAAAGAGCAAACAATTCAGGTGAAGTGTAATAATCTGTAAAAGTGTTTTGCCCAAGTGTTTAAGGATTCTCAGAAGCTCAGTTTAAAGCAAACACAATGTAGAGGGTCAGAAGTAAGCAATAGCCACTACACTCTATAGATCGTTTAAAAAATGAATTAGATGTTATTTCAAAGTTCAGTTTCTTGTAAATAGAGGAGGAGGTGACTCAAACTCCAACAAGCCTGTGACAAAGACTGCTCTCATGATTCAATACACACAAGCCAACCGTGTGGAAGATATTTCTACTCACACGTGCATCATGTAGCTTTCATTCCCACACATCAGACATAATTAGATAAAACAGAAAAACACCTTGCCTAAATCATGACATTGGAGGATTCATAATGACATTAGAGATGATGAAAATAATTTAAGAAAGACAATAGGGCAAATATATTCACCTTGGTAATATGAGTGATAACAATAATAAGGACTACCAATTATGGAGTGGCTACTGCATTGGATTAGGACCTTAACACACATAATGTTTAATGTCCAAAACAGGTTTTAAAAAAGCCAGTACTATGCCATTTTAGAGATGAGAACACTGAGATTTAAGGGGGCTAAATTTATGCCTATAATCAAGTAAGCAGTGGAAATGAAATTAGACTATCTTATTTCAAAGTCGATATTCTCTATATTGTATCAAGCTTCCTCTCATAGTTGTACTTAATAAAGGTTGATAAAGAAACTTTAAATCTAAGGCAAAGAAACTCTTAGTGACAACTATTAACCTAAATTGACACATGTATGACTCACAACAAACATTACAGAGGGGGCCTGGAGTGGTGGTGCACAAGTTTAAGGCCAGCCTCAGAAACATAGCGAAACTCTCAGCAACCTAGCAAGACCCTGTTTCAAAACAAAAAGTAAAATGGGCTGGGGGTGTAGGGCAGAGGCAGAATACCCCTGGGTTCAATCCCAGGTACCACACACCCACACACACACAAAAAAAAGTTATAGAGGGGAATGGATGTGAAATTTTCCAAACCCTAGACTTTATGGAAATGATAAAATTATTTAAATTTTATAAATAGGGATAGGAAATTCTAATTTTACTTTATGCCATTAATTACTATTAACAAGAAGCCAAATACAAACATTAAGGAATACATATAAAGTTAGATAAAAGTTTATATTTCTTTAATTCTAATGGCTATTATAATAATATTGCCAAATTTGGTAAATTATTAAAGATAACATAAAGCAAAATATGAAAACATACAATTTATACATTTCTATTGGCAATATGTAGAAAACATTTTTCTTCCTTACCTTATATTGACCTTTTTTGTGTTCATATTCAGGATTAAAACAGAAAACTGATTATAGCAAACCTTTTTAAATGTCAAGGGAGAGTACAGTCATGCCTCAGAGCACAAAAAACAAATGAAATATACTGTAATAAGTTCTATCGTAAGGATGAGTACAAAGTGATTTTTGGAGCCCAAAGGAAATAGTAATGGATTCTTCCCAAGATGGAGGAATGGGAGTTGGTAACAGAAAGGCCTCAGAGAGAAGATGTAATTTGAGCCATACCTTGAAGGATAGGTGAATTCCACTGGGCTGAAAAGAAGGAAATAAAATTTCAGGCAGAGAGAACAACAGGAACAAAGGCCCAGAGGAACAAGAAAACACAACATACTCATTACAGTGTTAGAATTCCTTAGGTCTAGAAACAATGTTCCTAGAAACAGAGTCAAGGAGAATGTTGTAAGACAGGAATGTGAAGAAGAAGTTAAGGCTTTCAATATTATCATTAAAAGGTTGGCTTTTATTAGGTAAACAAGGGAGAAGCAATGACAGTTTTACATAAAAATAAATTCAAATCTATATTTTCACAAAAATATTGGCATCATTGAAGATGTATCTACTACAATAGTTTCATTAAGGAAGGAACAATAACATTTTGGATTAGAAATGGGAAAGAAGTCGTGTCAGGGATATTTTTGAAGTAGAACTGAGAAGACATAAAGATAATTGTGTGAGCGCTGGGCGTGGTGGCGCACGTTTGTAATCCCAGTACTTTGGGAGGTGGAGACCAAAGTATCCGGGTTCGCGGCCAGCCTCAGCTCTCTCTCTCTCTCTCTCTCTCTCTCTCTCTCTCTCGCTCCCTGTCTCTCTCTCTCTACCTAGTGAGGCTCTCCACAATTTCGTGAGACCCAGTTTCAAAATAACATATAAAAAATTAGGACCAGGGGTGTAACGCGGAGTTTTGAGCCCCTGGGTTCAATCCCTGGTACCGCAAAAAAAAAAAAAAGATTATTGTGTGAAAAAGTGAGAAAGGTTAATAAAGATATTTCTGATGCTTCTAACTTGGACACCTCGATGGATGGCCTGACTTTTAGTGATCAGCAAGCATAACGAAGCTGTAAGTGACGTTCATTTTCCAAAAGTTGAGTTGTGCCAGCCAGGCGTGGTGGCCCATGCCTGTAACCTCAGTACTTGGGAGGCTGAGACAGAAGGATAGCAGGTTTGAGGCCGGTTAGAAGCTCAGGGTCTAGAATCTGGCAGCCTGTATTTGTAACCTGACTCAAATACAATTAACTGTATGACTATTAGTATGTAACTCAATTTCTTATTTCCCTATAAGAAAGCAGTAAGAGAACCTATAGCCTTGGGTCTGGTGATATTTAAAGTAAAGAATGCAAACTAATTTCCTTGAACCAAGAAAGCCTTTGTTAAATATTACTCATTATTATTCTTGTCAGGCAATGGATACTAATTTAAGTAGTAGAAACAGGTAAGACTGGTCAAGGAGAAAAATGCAGAGAAAGAAATTCAAGCAGTTGGGAGTATGAAACTAAGATACTTCCAGGGAAATAGTAACAAAATAGCCTAAAAATTGATATGGTCAAATCCAGGACAAAGAACAGTGAGACTCTAGCATAGTTTAAAATTGCCAACACTACAGAGAAGTGAAGTAAAGTGAGAACTACAAAGCAAGTATTGGAATTTGGAGTTAGGAGCATTATGAGGGATATAAAACAGCACTAAGTCTGTCTCCTTCTTTACAAAGTTTATAATCCATCCAGAAGCTTGTGCATTCTGAAATAGTTTAACTAATTCAACAACTATTTATTGAAATCCCATTATGTGTCCAAAGTGTTAAAAATACAGTGCAAAACTAATAATGTAGATAAAACTTGTTACAGTATTTAAATGCAGTTCCAAAGGATGTTGAGTAACCAAATAGAACACAATACAGAGGAGGTGAGAACTAGACTGGGAAGAGAGGAAGAAAGAAGACATTCCATGAAGGAGGAGTATCAGGAACAAATGTAAAAAGTGGGAACAATAGTTGAGCTTTCACATAGATTTATTTTTTGTGTGTGTTTGGTATTGGGGATTAAACCTAGGGGCATTCTACCTTTGATTTATACCCCCAGCCCTATTTTATTTTTTTATTTTGAAACAGGGTCTTACTAAGTTGCTAATGGCCTCACTAAAGTGCTGAGGCTGGCCAGGATCCTGTGATCCTCTTGTCTCAGCCTCCCAAGCACTGGGATTTACAACCATGCGCCACCATACCAGGCTTCCTATAGATTTTTTATATTAGACTGAATTTTTTAGTATGCTTTTATTGGTTCATTATAATCTCACATCATAATGTAAGTCATTTTGACAGTGACATAATAAAGCAATTTTACTGTATTTCATCTCTTTGACATATATATTGTATGGAAACAAAAAGAAAAAGACAGATGTGGTGGTGCATGTCTGTCATTGTTATCCCAATACTTGGGAGGCTGAAACAAGAGGACCACAAGTTCTAAGCCAGCCTCACCAACTGAATGAGGCCTTGTTTCAAACTAAAAAATAAAATAGGGCTGGGGGTATAGCTCAGAGATAGAATGCCCCCTGGGTTCAATCCCCAGTATCCCCTCATCTCCCCAAAAAAGTAGCTACCTAAAGAAAGGAAATTATGAAAGCTTTAATTATATATACAAAAACAATCTTTTGGGTTCATTGTAATGGAATAATAGCAAATGATCCCTCAAAACATCATTGGTGATAATGTAATTGGAAGAAATAGCATAACTTTTAATAATTCAATTATTTCAAAACATAGTGCATCAGAAATAATCCATTTTGAGTCTTTATAAAATTTATTATACAAATGTAAGTGATTTTATTGGTACAAATACGAGATTTAAACATTCATTTTAAAACACATATTACATGATTGTATAGTCTATACAATCATGTAATAAACCATAGTGAATATATCCTATAAACAATATAAAACTCAAAATGATAAAATACAAACAACTCAGTGATTAAATGATTAATTTTTCAATATTATCACTGAACCCATATGGTAATTCAGAACTTTCTTCTAAAAGCATTCTTCTAATAAATGTTCAATGAATTTTCACGTAGTTGACTTTCAATTTCTATTTTTTATTCTCCTTACACAAGACTTTTAACATACACAATCAGAGAGCTATTTGGCACAAGATGTTCATGTGCCATTTATATCTTAATGATTTTATATAGACAGAGTATCCCACAAATAGCCATACTAATTAATAGTAAAAGTACATAACTGTAATGTTAATAAGATTTAATCCTGTTTCAACCAGATCAGAGACTAAGCAGCAACTTTAATGTGATTTATAAGACTGACATTTAAGTGCCTTGAGAATTGATATTTAATGGTGCTTCATAAGAATTAAAGTGTAAAGGGTCTAAACAGATAAGAATTTTTAATTTATCATTATCTTACCTAACACTGTCAAATTGTATTTGAGATAATTAATTTGATAAGCAGACCACTTTCTTAGTATGAAGCACAAATTTTCTTACACACTTAAAATGATACTTACAAAAACCCTTTTTCTAACCAGAGATTGAGTGTGTGCCTTATAGAAATAACTGCTGTATATGGATAATGAGGGGAAATTATATAGGTTAAATGTCCTTACAGCTTATGTTACCCAAATTGGTAAAATACTTTTTTATCCTTTTATTGGTGTTATAGTCTCACATCATAATGTAGTTCATAGTGATAATGCATACATGCGCACAGCACTTGGTGGACTTCTCCTGGCTCCCTCCCTACCACCCCTTCCCCATAGAGGATATTGAGATTAGCACTGATATTCTCAGATACGTACATAAGGTAAAATACTTTTAAGGGTAAAATTTGATGTTTAAGAAAAAGCTATGAAAATTGTTTTATTGAAAATTACAGCATTCACCAAGTTTTGAACCCCTATGAACATTTTATAAAATATTTTTAATAATTATCAAAAATAAAAAAACAATGGCAATTACTACATAATAAAGGGTAATACGGGGCCTGCCCTGCAGTCCTTGCCACTGCTTAGGGCTCTACTTGAGCTCTGTGAAAACAAAACAGAAAATCTGATCAAATATACTTTTATATTTAATGTGATCTTATTGGACTCCCAAAACAACATCCATCATTTTGCAAACAACTTTCTTATGTTGCTCCAGATACACATTAAAAGTTTTCCATTGAAACTATCAATATACTGTAGCAAGAGTAAACACGACATAACAAAAGGTTTTTAATTTTTTTGTTTTTAAACTACTACCATAATTTTATAACTACCATTTTTAAATAAAATAATCCTATGACAATGTTTTGTCAGTTCTAACCTGTAAAGATTTAGTAAATACTGAAAAAGGCATGCTGATAAAAAGTCTAAAAACAAATGATGAGGGGAAGTTATTCATTAAAAAGAAATACTTTATAATTAAAAAAGTGATTTGTTGAATCATTGATATATGCATCAAAAGAACTTGAAATAAATACAAGTTAAATCCTAAAATATTGGCATTTTTATTTAATTCAGAACATCACAAATATTGTAATTATGTATATGGACAGGGATTGCTTAGTGAAACGTAAAGCAAGACAGTATCAATAACACTGAAAAATGTGTATTTGTGAAAATAGTAATATTGACTGTTAAAAGTTAGCACAAAGCTATGCCTATTAGAGAAAGAACTTCCATGTATATAATCTTAAATAATCTTCTAATTATTATTTTTGTGCTTTATTGGTGCATTATAGTCTCACATCACAATGTGAATCATGTTGACATTGACATACATGCACTCAGTGCCTGGTGCCCCCCACCTCCCCATTTCCCCATTCCCAATACAAAGTACTGCGATTGATATTGGTTTATTCACATATGTACACGTAGTCAATGGTAGTAATTCATTAATGAATCTCAGTCTTCCCCTTCCCCTTCTCTTAGACCACCTCCCTGCCTCCGCTGAGGCTTTTCCTCTATTATCTGGAGTCCCTCTGGTATCCCATTTACTCCCTAGCTTCCACATATGAGAAAAAAACATATGACCCTTCACTTTCTGTGACTGGCTGATCTCACTTAACATAATGTTCTCCAGGTCCTTCCATTTTTTTGCAAATGACATAATTTTGATCTTCTTTATTGGTGAGTAGAATTCCATTGTGTGTGTTTCCCATAATTTTTTAATCCATTCATCTGTTGATAGACACCTAGGTTGGTTCCATAATTTGGCTATTGTGAATTGTGCTGCTATGAACATCGGTATGCATATATTACTGTAATTCTCTGGTTTTGACCCCCATGGGAAGATACCCAGGAGCGGTATAGCTGGATCATATGGTAGATCCATTCCCAGTTTTCTAAGGAATCTCTACACTGATCTCCATAATGGCTGAACTAGTTTGCACTCCCACCAACAGTGTAGAAGTGTTCCTATATCCCCACATCCTCACCAACATTTATTGTCATTTGACTTCTTGATGATTGACAATCTGATTGGGGTTAGATGGAATCTCAGTGTAGTTTAGATTTGCATCTCCCTGATTGCTAATGATGTTGAACATTTTTCCATGTATCTATTGGCCATTTGTATTTCTTCTTTTGTGAAATGTCTATTCATTTTGGTTGCCCGTTTCTTGATTGGTTATTTGTTTTTGTAGTGTAAAGTCTTTTAATTTCCTTGTATATTCTAGATATTAGTCCTCTATCAGACAGATAGCTTGCAATGATCTTCTCCCATTTCGTAGGCTTTCACTTTAGACTCTTGATAGTTTCCTTTGATGTGCAGAAACTTTTTAGTTTAATGCTATCCCATTTATTAATTCTTGTTTTAATTTCCTGGGTTTTGGTGGTCTTATTAAGGAAGTTTCTGAACCTATGCCCCCCTCTAGTAATTTCACAGTCTCTGGTCTAACTTCCAGGTCTTTGATCCATCTCAAGTTGACTCTTGTGCAGGGTGAGAGGTAAGGGTTTAGTTCCATATTTCTACAAGTGGATATCCAGTTTTCCCAACACCATTTATTGAAATGGCTGTCTTTTCTCCAACATATGTATCTGGCACCTTTGTTGAAAATCAATTGGCTATATGTTTTGGATTTGTTTCTGTATCTTCTATTCTGATCCATTGGTCTATGGGACTCTTTTTGTGTCAATAACATGCTGTTTTTATTACTATAACTCTGTAGTATAGTTTAAAATCAGGAATTGTAATGCCTCCTGCATGGTTCTTATTGTTTTAGCTATTCTGGGTCTTTTGTTTCTCCATATGAAATTTATGACTGATTTTTCTAGGTCTGTGAAGAAATGATATTGGTATTTTGATAGGGATTGCATTGACTCCATAGATCAGTTTTGGTAGAATGGCCATTTTGATAATAGTTATTCTGCCTATACAAGAGCAGGGGAGATCTTTCCATCTTCTAAGAGCTTTAATTTCTTTCTTTAGTGTTTTATAATTTTCATTGAAGAGGTCTTTTACCTCCTTGGTTAGGTATATACCTAGGTATTTTATTGGTTTTGAGGTTATTGTGAATGGAATTGTTTTCTGAATTTCTTTCTCAGTGGTTTCATGGTTGGCATATAGAAAAGCTACCAATTTTCTTAGGTTGATTTTGTATCCCACTACTTTGCTGAATTTGTTAATCAGCTCTAGTAGTCTTTATTTTAGGTTTTTCGGTCTTCTAGATATAGGATCATGTCATCTGCAAATAATGATAATTTTAATTCTTCTTTTCTTATTTGAATTCCAATGATATCCCTCTCTTGTCTTATTGCTCTGGCAAGAGTCTCAAGGACTGTATTGAAAAGGAGTGGTGATAGTGAGCATCTTTGCCTTGTTCCTGATTTTAAAGGGAATTTCCACAGTTTTTCCCCATTTAATATGATGCTGGGTTTGGGTTTATTGTATATTGCCTTAATGATGCTGAGGTCGGTTCCTTCTATTCCAATTTTCTGTAGTGTTTTTAACAAAATGGGTGTTGGATTTTGTCAAATGCTTTTTCCACATCTATTGAGATGATCATGTGATTTTTGTTCTTAGTTCTATTTATGTGGTGAATAACATGTTTTGATTTGCAAATGTTGAACCAGCCTAGCTTTCTGGGAATGAAAACAACTTGGTCATGATGTATAATTTTTTATGTGGTTTTTAATGCACATGGCTAGTACTTTGTTTAGAATTTTTGCATCTATGTTCATTAATGATATTGGTCTGTAATTTTCTTTTCTTGAGGTATCTTTATTTGGTTTGGTATTAATGTGATATTGGCCTCATAGAAGGAATTTGGAAGAATTCCATCTCTTTTGATTTCACAGAATAACTTGTGAAGTATTGGGTTTAGTTCTTTTATAAAGGTTTTGTAGAATTCAGCTGGAAACCTGTCTGGACCAGGGCTTTTCTTTGATGTCAGACTTTTTATTGCAGTTTCTATCTCTTTGCTTGCTATTGGTTGATTTAGGTTTTTATATCCTCTTGGTTCAATTTAGGTAGGTTGTATGTATCTAGAAATCTGTCAATTTCTTCCATGTTTTCCAGTTTATTGGAATATAGGTTTTCAAAATAGTTTCTGATGATCCTCTGAATTTCTCCACTGTCTGTGGTAAGGTCTCCTTTTTTATTTCTGATTTTAGTAATTTGGGTTGATTCATTTTTTCTTTTGGTTAGGTGAGCTAGGTGTTTATCAATCTTGTTAATATTTTCAAAGATCCAGCTTTTTGTTTTGTTGGTCCTTTGGATTTTTTTTATTCTGTATTTCATTGATTTCTGCTCTGATTTTAATTATCTCCTGCCTTCTACTAGCTTTGGGATTCAACTCTTCCTCTTTCTCTAGGCCCTTGAGGTGTGTCATTATGCTGCTTATTTGATGACTTTCTGTTTTTCTAATAGCAGCACTCAATGCTACAAATTTTCCTCTTACCACCTTCAAAGTGTCCCATAGATTTTGGTATGCAGTGTCTCTATTTTCGTTTAATTCCAGGAATTTTTATTTCTCCCCTTATTTCTTCTCTGATCCAGTCCTCATTAAAGAGCATATCATTCAGTCTTCATGTATTAATGAAATTTCTTTTGGTCTTCCTGTTGTTATTTTCTACTTTCATTCTGTCGTGATCTGAGAAGATGCAGGGAATTATATTACATCTTTTGAATTTGATGGTGCTTGCTTTGTGGCCCAGGATTTGGTCTATTTTGGAGAAGGTTCCATGGGCAGCGAGATGAATGTGTATTCAGCTATTGCTGGTTGAAATATTCTGTGTATGTCTATTAGGTCCATTTGGCTTATAGAGATCTTTAGGTCTGAAGAGCCTTTACTCAATTTTTGCCTGGAAGATTGATCTAGTGGTGTGAGTGGTGTGTTGAAGTCTCCCAATATTATTATATTTGGGTCTATTTGGGACATGATGTCCGGAAGACTTTGTTTTATGAATGTGGGTGCACCCATATTTGGGGCATAAATGTTTACTATCACTATATCTTCTTGCTAGATTATTTCTTTTATTAAAAAGAAGTGACCTGCTTTGTCTCTTCTGATGTGTTTTAGCTTAAAGTCAGTTTTGTCAGATATGAGTGTTGTTATCCCTGCTTGCTTTCAGTCTCCATTTGCATGATATATCTTTTCCCATCCTTTCACCTTTAGCATACGGATATCCTTGGTGTAAGGTGAGTTTCTTGTAAGCAGCATATAGTTGTGTTATGTTTTTTAATCCACATTGCCAGTGTATGCCTTTTAATTGAGGAGTTAAGACCTTTGATATTCAATGTTATTATTGAAATATGATTTTTTTTCCTGTCATTTTGAGATCTATTTTCTGTTTGATGTAGTGTCATTTCTCATTGCTTAGATCCTGGTAGAGTTCACCTCTTCTCTGGTTCTGGAATTTGCTTCTTTTTTCTTTTTTGTGTTTCATTTCTTTCAGTATTTTCTCTAGTGATGGCTTGGTAGTATTTGAAGAGGTTTCTGATACTCTTGGTCTGTGCCTCTATACCTTCTTCAATGTCTTTTATGCATAAATTAGGATGCTTCATATTGTTCCATATCTCTTGGATGTTTTGGGTGTGTTGTTGTATTGCCTTCTGTATACTGTTCACTGTGTTTTCAGTTTTGAATGAACTGTCTTCCAAGAGTGATACCCTGTTTTCCATGTGGTCTAGCCTGTCAGAATTGGTTTCTATTGTGGTCTTCAGCTTATTTGTTGACTCGTTCATTTTGTTCTTTCTGGTTTTCTTAGAGCCTCAATTTCCTCTTTCATTTCCTGTACACTTTCTTTGAGGCCTTTCATCATATTGTAGATCAGAATTCAGAATTCTCCACCTTGCATTTTATGTAGATCCATATTGGAAATCTCCCTTGTTGTTGAATTGTAAGAATTTATTGTTTCCTCGCTGTTCCTCATTCTCGTATTTTCAGTGTTCTCGGTTTTGTGTTTCTGTTGTCTTGGCATCTTCCTCTTTCTGGGTGAGTCCTGTATCAATTTGTTATCCCTTTATAGTAAGGTCTATGCAGGGGGTATATATGTGGAGGGGGGACTCTACCAATCTGACTCATATTGTCAAACTTTTGAATTTGTCCCCCAGGGCCTCATTAAATAAATGTAGTTCCCAGTATAGGCAATCAGGAATCTCTGATTAGCTGCAGGCCAACTTATTCCCCTGGCCCAATCTCCACAGACCCAGAGACTATGCTATTCTGTCCAGATCTTATGGCCTACTGGTTGGAGTTTGGTGCCCCACAACCACTAGTGCTGCTCTATTGATTGTGAGCCCATGATGCTACAGAGCACTTACCTCCAGCCTCTGTGGCCAGGGAGATTTGGCTCAGCTAAGCCAGTGATTGCTGTGCTTTGAGCCTGTGGTCTGGCTCACTGAGCTTTGATATGACCTGGGACCCCACTCTTGACCTACTTATAATGATCTTGTGAGGTACTGCCAGTTACTAGCATGCATGTATGCCAAGCATAAACTCTGCTAGCAGAAGTGTTGAGTTCCCAGCCTGTATTTGCAAACTAGTGAAACACTGGCAGGCCCTTGGCCTCCAGACCTGTGGCCTGGCCTACGATGTGCTGCAGAGGTGCTCTCCACTCAAGGCCCAAACTCTGGCAAGGAGAGGCAATACAGCTCCGGGTGAAGGGCTTGGGCAAGTCAGTTTTTCAGCCCCAGGAACACCTTGCTACTCTTGCTGGCCCCTGGTGCCAGTGTTTGCAGTCCCAGAACACCACCAGACACTAGTTTATTCTTTTCTGAGCTTGTAACTCAGGTAGCTGGGCTATTTCTCCCCAGACACCAGGACTAGTTATCCTGTAGTAATCCCTGGAGACCCTGCAAGGGCACAGCAACCTGTGGACTGTAGGTCTCTCCCAGGAATGCTCCACAGGCTGTCTTTTAATCAACTTCTCTGCTGCACCTGATAGCAGCCTCCTTCCCCACCTCTGCAAGGGTGAACCTCAAAGTCTCAGACCCTGTGAGTCTATAACTAGCCACAGGCAAGTCCCTGTGGGCATGCTGGGTGGTCTCCCACTGGGACCCTCAGCTCATTAACTTACTGTCTGACACACTTGATCCCTGGAACAGGAGGTGGGTTTAATCTCCTTAGTGGGGATCTGACCAGGTGGGCCTGATTGTAGGGTCTTTGATGCACATGGAGCAAGGTTCCAACCACTTTTGCTGATGATCTGCAGTCCCTGGCTTCACAAGTTGCTGGCTTTTATGCTGGCATTCTCTGGGAGCCATGGCATCCACATTCACCAGCCTCAGCATGACTTGGGTGAGATGGTGCCACTGCAAGCCACTAACAAACATCCACAGGTGAGCCATATGGAGTCTTTAAGACTTCTCTCTCTTCTGGGTCTTATTTTACCATGTTTCAATTTTTCATTATTTTGTTGTATTTTTTTGCTGCTTTTCTTCCCTTGTCAAGACACTATCTTCACAATGTTCGAGTTCTAAGTCTCAGAGCAACTGAAACATGCTGTTTCCCTCTTGGCTTCCCTAATTATTATTATTTTGAAGGTGGAATTTGTTTTTATTGTGCCAAAGACATTAAACATGGCATATCTTGTCAATACCTACAGGTCATGGGTGCCCCATCTTGAGTTTACTCCCACTGCCTACACTTAAATCTTGGGTGGTAGCCATACTCCTCAAAAATGGCCTCATCCCAACATCACCAGTGGTGGTGATGGAGTGCAGTGAGGTCAGAGTCACATTGTCCAATGCCTGGCTGATTCCTGTATCCCCCACCCCCACTGCCCCTTCACACTATGGGCCCTCCCTACCTCCATAGAATCCCACAGAATGGAAGACAGCAGCTCACATCTTTGTGCCCCTCCATGCCTTACATAAATATAGAGGATAGAGGGAGAGAAATAGATGTTTGGAGAAAAAAAAATTGAAGCTAGTCTGAACCCTATACTAATTTAACTGTAACATATACTGTGTAAAATAAACAACTTATATCATGATATTTAAATACCTTGCCTGTAGTTTCTCTTTATGCTGTGAAAATTCTAGTCCATGATTTCACAAAATTCAGTGTCAAAAATGTACAATTCCAAGTATTCTTTTATCAGCAAGTAACCATCTCCTTTATTTTAAATTCAAACTCTATTTCTTAAAACATTCTTTAAAATTGTCTTCTACTATTCTTATTATGTCCCTGGAAGGTAGTGAGGGCAACTTCTGTCCAGCTGCATGTTTTTGTAAATGATATTTTACTGGAGTACAACTATAATCATGTGCTTATGAACTGTCTCCAGATGCATTCCTAGTACTACAGCAGAATTGGTTCTTATGACAGAGATGACATGGCCCAAAAAGCACTAATTGATCCCATAGAAGAAAAATATGTGTCTGCTCTATGTAAAAATGCTAATTAATAATACAGACTACTAAAGGATGGCATCAAGAGATAGTGTTTTATCTTAAAGCTGTGTAGTGTTTTAGAAATCAAGGCATAAAATAAATTATAGTGGAAGTCACCTAGTTCTATTTTAAGGGTCAAATTATTTGAGGCACATAGAAAGAAAAAACTCCGTCTAATCCCACCAACAAGTGGTAGAACCAGAGCTACAAATGATGTCTTTCAATCCCCATTACCAGCTGAGCTGGAGGACAAGAGGAGCAGAAAAAGGCCATTTTCAAGATACATAGAAATTGAAAAATGATTAGTACCCGTAAGTGTACTTTATAATTTATAACACACTATAAAATTATTATTATTAATTTTGCTAATATGCTGATTACACATTTTGTTACCATCAATTATTACCTTGTACAGTAATTTGGCTTAGACACTCCAAAGGTAACTAAGTTTTGTTGAAGTAATGTTATTTTCATTTACTTTTTTCTTTCTTTCTGTACTACCCTGAGGAGTGAACACTAATAGGCATTATTTATTACATATTCCCATAGCATTTGGCATGAAACTTATTTAAGAATGCTTACTAAGTACACAGCATTTACATGTAGATTTTTTTTACTCACAATGACTCTAAAACATTCATATTGACTTAGAAATAATGAAACTTATGCTACTCAACATATAAATATTTAAAATTACTTTTTATCATTGTTTTCTTAAAATAAAGGTGAGAGAAAAATAAATGACAAAGTAAAGAGCCATGTTATTTTTGTAAAAAGTCAAGAGAATTTTATTCATGAGTTGTACTTGTGCTTAGATAAAGTTCTCAAAGCCACCAAATCAGAGGAATTCCATTATTTGTTGTCAAAGGTCTCACTCAGGTCCTACATTTCATCATGATACTGACAGCAATTAAAGCCCCACCAATGTGATACAGTAAAACATGGAAAAATATATAAAAATTAAAATTGGATTTATCATGATTTAAAAACTGTTACCCAAACCAAATTACTTGAAAATGCTGAATAGTTTTTGTTTGTGCTGCAATCTTCTTATCATCACTTATCTACAATTTATATTGAAATTTTCTATTACATTTCTGAAACACAGAAGGCTATGTGCCCAGCAAACTGCAAAGTAAGATGCTGCCTGAAACGCAGAGCTGGAATAGTATTTTAAAACTATAGAAACATATTGACTGATTCAATGCCCAAAAGATATTATCAATATTTAATTTTGATATTTAGTCCTCAAAAATGAATGTTTTTGAAGATGTTAGCAATATTTAAGTTGACAAAAGGAAGCGGGTAAGAGAGAAAAGATAGAGAAGAGAAGCAGCGGAAGGTGTCCTGAGGAGGGCCACCATCACTTCTTGTATAAATTGACTAGCCACAGGGTGGCCCATGCTTTGTCCACCTCACTGAGAGTGACTCTAGGATGTCTATTTCTTGTAAAATACAACACTCAAAACAAATGATCAAATCTATCCCTCTGGCAATGTGAGCTACTGATTGAGAGAGGCGTATTGAGCTGTTCTTTTCAAAGAACAATAAAGTTGCTTTAGAAGTTCCTCTTTTGTTTTCCAATGTCAGCCTTTTATTATATAACATAGAAGACATGTTATCAATGTTAATTATATTTAGGAAACTATTACATATACATTGATGATATAAAATAATAATTTAGTTCAAGTCTATTATCAAAAGTCAAAGTACATTTTCATGAGGCAGATTATTATTCAATGTTTTAATTAGGTTAGCTGAAAATTTATAATACTTTTTGTTTTAGTGACTATTTAGTAGACATTTGTATTGCAAGTTGTCTTAACTTATGTTTCCTGCTGATCTTGTTGGAAATTATTATTGTGTTTCTGCCCATAGGGTTTTATTGCCTAGTATTGATTTAACTGACACCCACTTTGGAAGTCCTTCAGGCCTTTTTCATATTATGTTGTTGTCTAATCTGTCCTTTAGAGTAAGGAAGGAAAGGTGTTTATATTTCTGTTTACTAACAATTTTTTACATAATTTGTCTAAAAACTTTTTTGGAGATAAATTACAAATAAGGAGAAGTAGAATTTTTTTAAGCAGGGTATGGTGACACATGCCTGTAATCCCAGGACTTGAGAGGCTGAGACAGTATTTCAGGTTTGAGGCCAGCCTCATCAATTTAGCAGGAACCTCAACAAATTAGGGAGATGCTGTGAATGACTCTGGGTTCAATCCCCAGTACCTAAAAAAATTTGTTTAGATAATATAAGCAGAAATGTGATAAGGATTAAAATAAATATGCCCAAAGTAATTTCTACCAATTTGTTTCTTGAAACTGAAATTGTGTTAGGATACAATATCTAAAAAGATTTAAAATCGTTAGACTATATTTAAATGATACATTGGTTATTTCAAGGTTTTGAAAGTATATATACATTCATGAGAAGCTATAGTGATGTGGCATTAGAGGGCTCCTTAGTACTCTCAGTCAGCCATTCCTTTCTTTAACAAATATGAATTAAATTCTAACAGTGAGGTAATATGATACACACTGGGGATTTAGCAGTAAGCATGAAGGTTGAGGTTCTTCCTCTTGCAAGCATATATTGATGGCAAGAGGAATAAATAAGTAAATTAGAAGATAATTATGAATTGTGCTAAGTACAACAAACATACAGTGTGGAAAAGGAATATGGGAGTTATTCTCAAATTAAGATGTTAAAATAAGATCTCATTAAGTGTAAATAATTTGAACTTTGCCAACACTCTACAGAAAATTTCCATATGGAACAAAGAGAAAAAGTAAAATTATAAAAGAAAGAGGTGTGCATATTCAGGACAAATATGAAAGTGGTGTTTCTGAGAATAGATGAAATGCAGTGTTAGAAGGAGTTGATAGCTGAGTACAGTGGGATTATACGCTGATAATCCCAGTACTTGGGAGGCTGAGAGAGGAAGATCATAGGTTTGAAATCAGCACATTTGGTAAAGTAGGTAAAATAGGGAGTCCCTGTTTCAAAATAAAAAATAAAAAGTAGGTGTAGCTCAAAGATAGAATGATCTTAGGTTAATTTCCAGTGCCACAAAAAAGAAGGTGCTTCTAAGAAATGTACATTAGAAGCTGGGCGTGGTGGCGCACGCTTGTAATCCCAGTACTTTGGGAGGCGGAGACCGGAGGATCCGGGTTCATGGCCAGCCTCAGCTCTCTCTCTCTCTCTCTCTCTCTCTCTCTCTCTCTCTCCCTAGTGAGGCCCTCTGCAAGTTCATGAGACCTGGTTTCAAAATAAAGTATAAAAAAATAGGGCCAGGGGTGTAGCACGGAGGTAGAATGTCCCTGGGTTCAATCCC
>PVJS01020241.1:0-32822 GCA_004027185.1 Glis glis
GAGTTGGGCTTAAAATGGCCTTCCTTGTTCGGTCCACATCTCCAGCCTTGCTTCTCATCATTGCCCACTTCTCACTTTCCTTCCAGCAGATGTGAGCTACAGTTAGTTCACCCGCATGCTGCCTCTTCTGCTCAGATTGCCTCTTCTGGTAACTTCCACTCACCCCTAAGACCCAATTCAGGCAAAGTTTTCTCTGAGAAGACCTCTCTTGATCTCCTACTATATTGTGGGTATATTAGATGCCTCCTGTGTGTTTTCAACAGACCCCAAGAATATTTCTAGCATTGATCTCATTACACATTCTTATAATTAAGTCCATCCTTTCTAATTGTTCATGAACTCCTTGAAAGCAAGAAGTACCTCTCATTAGCCAGGCGTGGTGGTGCACACTTGTGATCCCAGTACTTGGGAGGCTGAGATTGGAGGATCTGGGTTCGCGGCCAGCCTCAGCTACTTAGTGAGGCTCTCTGAAACTTAGTGAGACCCTGTTTCAAAATAAAGAATAAAAAATAGGGCTGGGGGTGTAGCCCAGAGGTAGAATGCCCCTGGGTTCAATCCCCAGTACTGCCAAAAAAAAAAGAAGTACCTCGCATCCATATTTTTAAATCCCCAGCTCTTATTGTACTCTGCATGAATAAATGAGTAACTTTGTCATATAAGTAATGAAGATTCCCCAAAGATTTTTGCACATAGACGTGACCTGATCTTTGTGGCATTTTGAGAAGTATAACCCATTAATAATATTCAGTATGGATACATCTTCTTAAAACCAAGCATTATCTTTTGGAATCGGGGATGAGAAGATGCCAAGAATATTTTGAAAAAATATTAACATGTTTTTCTAGTTCCAATTTCTTATATCACCTTCTCTAGCATGACATTTTCCCAGATAATCCACATAGCCATGGCTTGCATTCTTGCTTTTGTCGGGTCTTGTTCAAATGCCACATTTAAAGCAAAGCCCAGAACCTTATTTGCATTACTTATCATCATGCTCCTTTGTTGCATTTTCCTCAGTCCCTCATATCATCACCTCACATGTTTATTTTACTTATTTATTTTGTTTACTGCCTGTCACCCTCCTGCTAGGACAGCAGCCTGGAAGCAGGAATTTAGTCTACTTACTTTACTGCTGTATGCCTATTGCCTAGAATGGTGTCTGATGCATAGCCTGTGAATGCAAGAGGGGAAGGCATTTAAATTATTATACTAAAAAGAGAAAAAACTAGCTATTTTTCTGTTTGGGGCAATCAAAATAAGATTTTACAGCAAGATAATAGGCTCAGAAGCCAGGCCATATTGAGAAATATTTATCTTAAGGTTAAAACAATTTTGCATATCATGAAGTGAAACTAGCCGGACGTGGTGGTACATGCCTGTAATCCCAGTACTTGGGAGGCTGAGACAGGGGAATGGCAAGTTAAAAGCCAGCCTCAGTAACTTAGTGAGATCCTCAGCAACTTAGTGAGACCCTGTTTCAAAATAAAAAATAAGATGAGGCTGGGGGTGGAGCTCAGAGGTAGAAGGCCCCTGGATTCAATCCCCAGGGCTACAAAAAAAAAAAAAAAAAAAAGAAAGAAAAGGAAAGGAAACCTGGAAGACTTAGACCTCAGAGCACATTCTCTACTCTATCTAATATGTACCTTCCATCCACAACCACCAGACCAGAGGTTTGTTTGCTAGGATAGGTGAATGTCTGTGCAGCAAGGATAAGTATCTGCAGCCTTTTAATGTTCTCAGGGAGCCAGGCAGTGACTGGGGAATGAGGGCCCCAATCTCCCCTCTCCAGACTTTGACTTAAAAAATAGGAAATATTTTGGGTAAATACATGAAGAAGTCAAGAGCAAAGAGCTCTAGAACAGACTCCGTAATAGATTCCCACAGCATCATCCTGGTGAGGAGTAGGGAAGGGGAGGTAGTGACATCAAACTACTAATATCCTCCAAGTGGTCATCAGAGGAGTGACAGGTGTTTAACTTTCTGGAGCTGCCCTTGATCCTGGGGTGGTGTGGAAAGGACACAGACTCTCCTGCCAATCCATGAGGGAGGACTGTAAAGCGGTTGAGTTGAGGAACAACAGGCCTTTCTGACAATGAGGGGAGAGGGAACCACACATCAGGACAATGCCAGGGGTGGAAGGGGAACGCAGCCCAGACTCCAAGAGGAGGGTGGAGAATCTAGGAAGTCTACAAAACCCAACAGAGCAAGAGCGACACATCACAGATCATGCCGCCTGCAAGTGCTGGCAGGGACCAGGCAGGCAAGAACATGGCTCAGAGAGCAGAGGCGTCCGAAGATTCTGCATGGACCTTGGAATCCCAACACTGTGCAGTCTCAAAATCACATAAGCCATTCTTGAGGGCTGTCGCAGCGCAAATTATGGGAGTTTCAATTATTGCATCAAATGCCGGTTATCAAGTTGAACACACCCATAGCTTAGCAAGAAGGTGATCATAAGAAAGCTCAGATACTTCTAAATGAAATAGAGAAACTGCATCTTCTTTGCATATTTAAGAAGACCATGAATACTGATCCCGCAAAATAGCCAGTGCACTCAGCCAGAGAGCCCCATCAGCATTCATTGTCATTGTTGTTTGTTTATTGTGGTATTAGGGATTGAACTCAGGGACATTCTACCTCTGAGCTATATTCCCAGCCCTATTTTTTAATTTTTTTTTGCGGTACTGGGGATTAAACCCAGGGGTATTCTACCTCCAAGCTACACCCCCAGCCCTATTTTTTATTCTTTATTTTGAAACAGGGTCTCACTAAGTTGTGGAGGGCCTCACTAAGTAGCTGAGGCTGGCTGTGAACCTGGATCCTCCAGTCTCAGCCTTCCAAGTACTGGGATTACAAGCGTGAGTCACCACGCCCGGCTTTTTTTTTTTTTTTTTGAAACAGGGTCTCATTAAGTTGCTGAGATGGGCTTGGGACCTGCCATCCTCCTGTCTCAGCCTCCTGCCTAGTACTGGTATTCCAGGTGTTCACCACCCTGCCCGATTCCCATGAGGTTTAAATAGATGAGAGCGGGCAAACTTGAGAGAATTTTCACAGCATCAGGTTTGGCCTTCAGCACCCCCTGGGTCGACCACCAGGTTGTGCAGCAACTGTTCTGCTTCACGCTTGTAACGTAGGAAGAGATCTTGCAGCAGTTTCCTTGGAGACTTGAGACTATCACACTGTAATTCACATTTATATTCCATTCTCTAATTCACCAGCAGCTTCTCCATGTATGATTTTATTTTGTCTTTACAGAACAGCCTGTGGTTGTTACCAACCCCTTTGACAGATAGAGATAGCTCAGCCACAAGCTCTTAAATTGCAGGGCTATGTCTGGATCCCAGACTGCACGGATCCCCGGGTCTATGTCCCATTGTTCAGGCTGCCAACTGTTCTCATTTTAGAACTTGGGGAGTTTCACCCAATTCCCCACAAAGAGTTGTTCTCTAGTCACTAATCTGGGAACCTCTTGTTCCTGCTGAGTTCAGTCAGCTGGGCAGGTATCAGCGTGTTCCGCCCCTAGCAGGTGCAGTCAAATGAATGGCAGTGTTCGCCGCCACTTAATGAACAGCCCCATGCTGCCGCAGTTACACATTCTGGTTTGAATTTTTAATTCCATCTCATAAAACAGGGCCATAAATCATCCTGCGCTCCATTTAGAGTTGCATTTTTCCAAAACCATCTCTGAAGTAATTAAGGAGAAACTACACAGGCCTCTAAATCAGTTAACCGAGATATGTAGGAGCAATGAAAATTCTGTAGCTCACTTTCCTTTTCTTCTATCTTCTGCATCCATTCATTCTGGCTGTGACAAACTATCATTCCCCAGCCTTCATTCACAAAATATTTACGAGCCATTTGTGAACCTTTAGCCACCGAGAAATATAATGCTGCATGACAAAAATGAGTTATATGGAAGTGTACAAAGTCTTACTTTAATATAATCCATCCGGCCCCAGGTCCACAGATTAATAACCCAAACCTGACTCCAATATGAGATCCAGACCAAAATGCAATATTACAAAATCTTGTGGCTATATCCAGAGACCTCGCAACCTAACCTAATTCGCCCATTGCCGACATTTTCAAAACCAAATAAATACATAAATAACAAGTAAATCCAAAAGAGATTTCCTCAGCTCTAGGGAGCACTTTTATAGCATATACAAAGCAAACCAATTTGAATGTTTCCCAAACATGCAGGTGCTAAATACTCATGCTTGGCAGGAATAATTATTTGCTGTATTCCCTGGATCTTCTATTTTGCTCAGTTTAATTTGTTTTCAATACTTAGAGGGAGTAAAAATATAAAAGTACACCAAAACAGTAGAAAAACTGTGACAGTAAATGAGAGATTTACCACAGCGCTTGTTATGAATATTTTTTTAGGCAGCATAAAATTGAAAAATAGCAAGATGATATCTATCCTGATTAGTTCCTTCCCACTCTGTAGCTCAAAGACAAATGGGAGCTTGAGACAATGGACCATGGGATGCTATTTCCATGAACTGCACATGAGTCAAAAACACAGGATTTTCCAGAAAGGAAGCAAATTGTGACTTCTTCATAGTCTTTGATTACCCATAAATGTTCTGTAAAAATGAAAAAGGCAGGTTGCTGGGGAAAGGCCTCAGGTAGTCCTGGGACCTCAGGAGAGATGGGGGCCAGGTGAGACATGGCAGCCAGGGTGGAGGTGGGCATGTTCCCCTGAGAGGGCAGTTCTTGAATCTGGCTGAACATTAGAATTAACTGCAGAATTTTGTGAAAGCTACTGATGTCTGAAACCAACCCAATATCAATTGAATCAGAATCTCTACAGTTGGGGCCCTGGCCCTACTTATTATAAAATGTTCTCCAGATGAACCTAATGCATTGGTTGGGCTGAGAATCACTGAGTTGCAGATTGATTCCTGTTAGTATAATTGTGATTGATGCTTGACTACTCCCGGGCCCTTGGTTTGGATGAGAAGTTACTAACTTCGAGCCTAAAGACTTTAGTTAGCATACAGACATGCTTAGTTTGTATGCTTACAATTAAACTGACATTTTTTTAAAACAAAAAGAAAACCAAAGATGGAATATTATTAAAATACAGATTTCTGATGCCCCCTACAAAAGCATTTCTGGACATTCTAAAGGCACACTAGCTGGACCTTAGTCATGTCTGCCTTTTTGCACAAAGCAGGACCCTCTAATTTGCCACAGACCTCCTCTGTCCCTTTTGCGTATCCCTTCTGCACCAGATCTCTTCTCTTACTAATATTATCCATGTGGCTTTTATGGTTATCTTTGTTTTATGAGCACCAGAATAGACCTATAGAACTGTTGCAAAGAACAGTTCTAGATTCACTTTTTTAAATAAAGATATTGTTATGGTGTGATTTAGAATGTCCCCCCAGACCTCATGGAGACAAGGCAGCCATGTTGAAGGCAGGGCTTGATTATTGAGGAGGGGTTCTGGGGGTGCAGTCTTGGGGACTATATATGGTCCTGCCTCCCCTTTCTCTTCCTCTGGGATGTGAGAGCAGAACCCTTGTGGGCTCTATCTCTGCTCTCTGCATCATGCCCTTAGCTCTGCAGATTTCCCCTGGCCTAACATGAACCGAACCCCTGCAATCTCCAGGAGTGTGAGAAAATAAATCTTTGTTCCTCTAAGTGGTGGTGGTCAACTATTTTGGATTATAGCAGGGAGAATGCTGACCGACACAGAAATGGAGGCCTAGAAAGTTCAAACTGCTTTTTGGTTCTATAATTTCTTAGGCTCTGTCATACTTTCTCAAATCCCCATTTACCTAAGCCAAACTTCCAATGAAATTTGCTTTTGCAGATTGGCCTATTAATATTTAACGATGTTTCTCTTTGAATTTTAAAGTAGTAATTAAATTGAACTGTTCAGAAAGAGGATATTAATTCCAATTTTTAAAATATGAAAGCGAATACATCTTGCTCAAAACAAGAGCACAGTAAAAAGTGAACATTAATTCTCTAGGGTGAGCCTGAGTATCTTATTATTAAATATTTATTTCAATAATTAGAAATAAATTGAGACAACAACTACTAGGGAAATATAAAATATTTCCTAAGAAGAAACGTTTCCATTCTCTAACCTTCTTAGCACCTTGGCTGGTATTTCTCAAATTCTGACTTACTTCAGATATGTTTATGTTCCTCTAATATATTATGACTTCATGAAGGACAAGGACCTTGCTTTATGTATCTTCTGAGTAGCATCTATCATAGAGCATTATATACAATTAGTACCCAATGGACATTAATAAATATCCAATAAAATGTCTAAAGTGGAGATCAGATATAAAGAAATCAATATTCAGAGTATAAAACAAACTAAAACAAAAACAGCTATGGCTAGTATGGAGACAACATAGGGTACTGAACATATTCTCTGCAAAAAAAAAATTTCTGGAAACTTAACAAAAGTAAGATCTAAAGCTCAAGGACATCCGCCTTATGGTGAGCACAATCCTGCTATGACATCTAGAAAGACAGACATGGGGATCCACTCTACCCACTGCTGTTTATCCATGGCTTCCATGATGAAAGGGAAATGAAACCCACGAGCTGCTGCTCTACTCCAGACACTGAACCAGGAGGAGGGATCTCATGTAGTCATCAGGGCAATTCTAGGTAGCACTGGCTCCACTTTACCTATGAGGAGATGCTGGTCCGGAAGTAAAGCAACTTCCCCAAATTCAAGCCTCTGGCTAGAGGTGTAGCTCAGAGCGTCGATGTTTCTTGCATCACCTGCATGTCTAACAGAATCTCAAAGAGTCGGTGATGCTCAAGCTGCTGCTGGTCCAGTTCCATCACTGAAACAGAAAGGTAGAGCCAGAATTGAAGTATGAGGGTTCTGAAACCCTGTCAGGCCAGAGGCTGGGTTACTTAAATTCCCCTAATACAATGAACTGTGTGATGATCACTCAGCACCTAATTCAAACTCTCCTGTTTTGTCCTAGAGCCTATAAGATACTATCACACTGGGCGCTGGTGTTTTCTTCTTTTTCCTTCACTCTTAGCATCTCTTGCTCATATTTCCCACTGAACAAAATTTAGGACCCCAGGCCCTCCATGGACCATTGTTCATTTGCACAGTGGATAAAAAGTATCTGGAATTATCTTCTCTGCCTTAGGCATTGTGCCAGGTCCTAGAATACAGTCATAAACAGAAAAAGCTGCTCTCTAGACCAACCCCAAATTGTAATCCAGAACTGGAGAACTGTAATAAGAGGAAAGAGTTTGCTCCAAGAGGACATTGGACAAAAAGTTACTCATGACCTGAGGCACTTGGAGCCTCTTTCCTAGAAGAGACAATCTCGTTAAAACTCAGGAGTAAGAGAGAGGTGAAGAGGGCTGGTTAATTTTCTGTAGCAATTTGACCGGGCCATGGGTACCTGGATATTTGGTCAAACAATAGTCTCTGTGTGTCTGTGAAGGTATTTTGGAATGAGATTAATATTCATATCAATAGGCTGAGTAAAACAGACTTCTCTCCTTTACGTGGGTGGCCTCATTCAATCCGTCAAAGGACTGAATAGAACCAAGAGACTGATCCGTGAGTAAGAATAGAGGGGGACTCTTGTCTGAGTGCCTGAGTACAACATTGGTCCTTTCTTGCCTTAGGACTCAAATTGTGACACTGACTCTCCTGGGATTTCAAGTCCACCAGGTTTCAGACTGGAATTTATACTACTGGCTCTCCTGGTTCTCAGTCTTTGAACCCAAACAAAACTCTACCATGGACTCTCTTGGAATGCCAGCTTTGACACAGCAGACCTCAGAACTCCTCAGCCTCCATAATTTCATGAACTAAATCCTTTTAACTCTCTCTCTCTCTCTCCACACCCTTCATCCTGCTGTTTCTCCTCTTGGTTCTGTTTCTCTGGACCACACTGCATAATGGGCCAGGGGTCAGGAGAGCAGAGGACATCAGAGGAGGCTCAGGTACAGTCCAGTTCTGCTGGGGTCTAGAATGGTAAAGGCGGGAAGGCAAGCTGCACACCTGGAGGTCTAAGCAAGACAGACCAGGCAGGAGGAGATGGAGCTTGCCTCACAACTCTGTGGCTCGCCTCTTCCATGTGCTCCTGCTTCCCAAAGGGGGAAAATATATCTTTTTTAAAATGATAGGCTAAGCTGGGTGTCATGACTAACATCTGTAATCCAAATACTTGGGAGGCTGAGACAGGATTGCAGTTTTGAGGTCAGTGTCAGCAACTTACTAAGACCTTCAGGAACTTAGTGAGACCCTGCTTCAAAATAAAAAATTAAATTGGACCGTGGGTTTAGCTCAGAGGTAGAACACTGCTGGGTTCAATTCCTAGTAACACACACACACACACACACACACAGCAAATTTGAGGGCAGTATCAAAAATTTAATTTTGAATATATAAAGGTTCATGATGCCTATTAAGCAAGTAATGGGAAATAACTGGTGGACAATCAGATGAGTCTGGAATTCCATGGAGAGCTCTAGAATAGAGACAGAATTTACAGATAGTCATGTGCCTGGAAGAGATGACCAAGAGAGTAAATATATATAAAAAAAAGAAAGAAGATCTTCCTCAGTTCAGGCCCCTGAGGAAACAGATAACAAGCTAGAATTTAGAATAAACTGAAGAAGGTTGTTTTTTTAGAGGATTTGATGGTGTGGGAAGGTATAAGGGAACACTGGCCCACACCTCCCCCTAGCTTGGTGGGTTCCTGGAGTTTCTATGTTCTTGGTTTGTAGATGCATCGCCCTCATCCTGCCTCCTGCCCTCATGTTCACAGGGTGTGCTCCTGCCTTTGTATGAATTTCTCTTCTTCATGAGGATACAAGTCGCCCTGGTTAAAAGCTCACCCTACTTGAGCATGACCTCATCTTAACTAAGTCCATCTGCAGCAACCTCATAAGGCCACATTCTGAGGCACGGGGATCAGGACTTCCACATATGACTGCTGGGAGGACACAGTCAGCCCACAGCAGGTGCCAGTGTTCACAATGGAATCCACGCAGGTCACCTCCCAGTGCACAAAGCTGGCCAGAGAAGGAGCAGGTGGGGAGAGAACCTGGAGGGGCAAATGGAACATTCCCTCAGCACAAGGCCAAGGACATTCCAAAATGTGGAGATCTGGAATCTGAGGAAGAACTTCAAAGAGACAGAAAAACAAAACAAAAAGAGCTTTTCCAGTTATGGTGGCGCACACCTGTAATCCCAGTACTTAGGAGGCAGAGACTGGAAGATCACAGGTTCAAGGTCAGCATGCAATAACTTAGTGAGACCCTGTTTCAAAATCATAGATAAAATAGGGTTGAGGGTGTAGCTCAGAGGTAGAATATCCTTGAGTTCTATCCCCAGCACCAAGAAAAGAAAAACAAAGTAAAAAAGGAGCCTGTGAAGCAGAAGGAGAAACAAGAAAGAGAAATCCATGGAGAAAAGAAAGTGTTTCAAGGAGAAAGTGATCACTGTCAAATATGGCTGATGAGTTAAGTAAGATTATTTTAACTTAATCACTTCGCAGAGGGACTCCCATGCTGTAGACTGCTTGCAGACACCTGCAAACTGTCCGGTGCCTAGACCTTAATTTGAGAACCTTGCTTATCTGATAGAAAAACGATGGCTCTTAAATAATTTCCCAGGGTTTGAAGACACTCGCTTTGAAGCTCATCCAGTCTCCTTGCAGACCACAGGCACCTCTTGGTGAGTTAAGACCGCTTAATGCTGCACAGCACTCATTAGGCACAGGGAAAGCATGAGCGATTTAGCTATTAATCTTTCCCCTGCAATTTGGCTAACTGCCACAATACCTAACAAATTAAAAAAAAATCTGGTTTGGTATTAAGAAATGTCAACTAACATATAATCCCAAAGGGTTAATTCTGCACTAAGCCTACTTGGTTTTTTTTTTTTTTTAATGAATAAGATCAAGTCATAAAGAACAAAAAGGCATGTTCATGGAGAACTCTCGCTGACCTCAAAGGAAAGAATGCCCGACCATTTTGCCTTCGTAGAAGCGGGAAACGGAGGAGGACTCTCTGGAGGGGGAAGAGCTCTCTTGGACATTGCAGATTAAAGCTGAGTAACTAACTCTGTGGTTAGATGGGATGAATTGCCTGTGTGGGTAGCACCCAACTCAAGGCAGGTGGAGAAGTTTCTGCTAGAGGTTTCTCTGTGTCCTTCTGAGAGCACAGAGACAGCAGGGGTAGGTTGGGCCACCACATGGACTGCATTTTACCAACATGTTTCGGGACACTGGTGTATGAGGCCAGGCAGCTTAGGGTCACTGCTCTGGGCAAAGAGCCAGAACGAGGGTGTTCAGCTGATGCAAAGAGCTACAAACAGAGTCAGCAGGCAGCCTAAGGGCAAATACAGACGTCATGGTGTCAGGTCAGAGAGAGTGTAGAGAGGAGAAGGCCACGGGGCACACGCTATGGGGTCTGGCCCACAGGAGGTCAACGAGGGGGTGCACGGGCAGGCAGCAACGGCAGGAAGCCAACCCCGCAGACCCAGGTGTGGAGGTCAAGCACGAGGCCCTCAGGAAGTTCCAGACTGCAGGAGAGATTGAGACGCTAGAGGAACGGGTCTATAGTAAATAGAAACACATGCTGTTGCCAACGAGGTGACCAGTGCTGCAGTCTCCTGACCTCGCTTTCTAGTCTTTCTATGCTGGGAGGAGTGACAAATGCCAGTTCCAGATGGGACTGCAGGTGAGACAAATAACTGGCAGCCAGCTGAGGTGGGAGAACTGGGGGAAGGAACAATTTGGTGCCCCCAACCCAAGCCCTGATTCCTGCTTGCACTATTATTAATATTACTATTATCATCACTAATTTATTGAGTGCTTACTGCACAATAGAGTGTACTTTGTTCATTGAATCCATTGTCTTAATACTCTAAAACAAAGTACTCCAGCTATTATTATTTTATAAGAAAAGATATTTGAATTCGGGAATGCAAGAAAATTGCCCAAAGTTACACGATTTGCAAAAGTCGGCCAGGATTCGAGCCCATTTTTTGTTTTCGTTTTTGGAGTTTTGTTAGCACAATATAATTATATATCACGGTGAGATTCGAGATGATACATATTGCACACAACATCTCTTGGTGTGTTTCCCTCCTAACCCCATCACACTACCCATTGCTTCAGTCCCCCTACATGCTAATAAGGTTGTTACTGCAGACCAGAGGTGGCTCCTGGGCTAGTGACCTTGGCAGTCACACTGGGATGCCTGGTTTCATACTCTGCTATCACCGTCACGACATTTTTGATAATTTTGTTTTACAAAAGGCCCCATTTCATTTGCACAGGGCCTCCCAATCTATATATTGGGGGCTGCTCAGATTCTGTTCTCTCTAACTACTCCCCTCACTTCCCTCCCACTACCACCTGTTATCGAATTATACAACTGTGCAGTGCTGATTTCCCAAGGCAATGGTAGAACCATTTAATGTAGGGTTCACTCAGGGTTTTTTCCTGAGTGAATGTGGGAGAAGACACTGGCTGGAGAATGGGCAGGAGTCAGAAGGGGACCACAGATTTGCATAAGCATTTTGGGAAGTTTAAGGAAGATGAATGAAGTTTTAAGCAAAGGTTCTTGCCCCTTAGACTATGTCCATCAGTCATCCTTCAAATATCGGAAAATTTAATGTCTCCAGTCAATGGATGTTTTGTCTGCATGACTAGGAATGACTATCAGGTTGTTTGTTTGTTTTTGTAGTACTTGGAATTGAAACGAGGGACATTTCTGCCTCTGAACTACACCCCAAGCCCTTTTTATTTTTTGTTTTAAAACAGGGTCTTGCTAGGTTGCTGAGAGTCTCAATAAGTTGCTGAGGCTGGTCTTAAACCTGTAATCCTCCTGTCTCAGCCTCCCAAGTACAGGATTATGGCAGACTCTTGGGTTTTAAACAGAGATGTGAATGCATTTAATAACTCTACCAAAATTGCCGTGATTCTATCCTTCTCTATTTTTCCCTACATGTTGGACCACCGCTGCAGGCCTCCAGCGTAAAACCCTCAAGGTCAGAGCTATCCTTCTCCTGGCCAGCTGTGGCCCCAAGGAGGAACATCAATTTGTTGACCTGGGCCACCCTGTCAGGCAGACATCCTCTGCTTTTCTCCCACACCACTGTTTATCAAAAGGACTTAGATGACGCTCCCTCTGAGCAAGGACGCCGAGCCACATACATGAAATTAAGCGTGAGTCCCAGGGCTGTTGGAGAGTGGAAAGCTAACTTTTCAGCTTTAATGTCAGCAATTCCTTCTCAAACCAAAACATTTATTACCCAGGAAATAAGTCACTGGCTGTGGGCACAGCAACAGAGCAGAATAGAGCCCGTCTGGAATGCTGGGGCTTCTGAGCCCTGTATCTACAGTTGTTCCTTGTTGACATGAAATAGCAAAACACTTCTCTCTGTCCCAACTTATCTAAGAGCTTGATGCCCATCCTCCTTCACCTACCTTACTGTTTCCCAAAATATCAAAGGAGACTTATAACCATTACATTGTTTCTGACCAAGATGATTGGATAACTGCTGAGTCAGCCTTTAGAGAAAATTGGGGAATTCCTGTCTCGTGACCAGGACATCAGTTTGGACTACGCAAAGACTCCAAGTAAGTATATAATTAAAGCATGAAACTATTAATTGAAAAAAATATCTGAAGTGCAACATATTACTATTATTGTAGGAAAGATTCCATGTGAAGTATCTTTATTCCACACCTGTCTACACACACATAATGAAGCAGAAAATAGAGGCAATTCTTGAGTTAATTTGCAACATAAATTTGTTTGCCTGAACTATCCAGATACGGCAGGAAAAGGTGCATCTCTGTTAATAAGAAAGTATTGCCTCTTCTATATTATTTAGCAAATCCTGATTTTATTCTTCTCATTTGCTTTTTTCTTTTTTAAGTCACTTTTAATAGAATTTCATTTTTAGAGCAATTTTAGATTCATAGAAAACTTAAGATCGTTCAGAGAGTTCCCCTATTCTCCCACAACCCCGCACACAGCTCCCCTAGTATTAGCACCTTAAATTAGTGTAAAACATTTGTTACCATTAAAGATAATAGTCCACTATTGTTTTTTTGTTTTGGGGGGTTTGGGGGGCTTGAAACCAGGAGGATTCTATCTCTGAGCTATACCCCCAGCCCTTTTTATTTATTTATTTTTATGTTTAAACAGGGTCTCCCTAAGTTGCTGAGGCTGGTCTCAAACCCGTGATCCTCTTGTCTTAGCCTTCCAAGTACTGAGATTACAAGTGTACGCCACCATGCCCGGCCTAAGAGCCACTGTTGATACATTATTGTTAACTAAAGACGGTGCTTTATTCAGATTTTCCAAACTTTTGCCTGATGTCCTTTTTCTATTCTAGTATCTCATCGAGGACACGTTCCATCTAGTCATTCTGTCTTCTTCTGTGGCTCTTGGCTGACAGTTCCTCTGAATTCTTGTTTTGAATGACTTTGATAGTTTTTACGAATGCTGGCCAAGTGTTTTACTCATGATTTAACCAGGGTTATGAGTTTGGAGAAGGATGAACCCAGAGAAAAATTGCCATTCCACACATCATATCAAGTGTCTGTCCTGATCAACAAGAGTTATCACGGCTGATGTTAACCACAATCACCTGGTTGAAGTATTTTTCAGGTTTCTACCCTGCGAAGTTATTCTTTTTCCTCCCTTTACACACTCTACTCCGGAAGTAAGTCTCTATACACACCCCACCATTAAGGAATGGTGACAATTGTTACCCTATTCCTTTACTTGGGAGTGTCTGCATAAATTCTTGTGCTTCAAAGATTTGTGTGTTCTCTCCCACTTATTATTGTACTTGATTACTTGTTCATGAAAGGATAAACTTATGAATATTTGTTTTATACTTTGAGTCACAATCCAATACTATTTAAATAGTTATTTGTTCAAATGATCTCAACTTCTGGCCACTGGGAGCTTTTTCAGTTGGTTCTTGTACCCCTTTGACATACTCTAACCGTGTGTGTGTGTGTGTGTGTGTGTGTGTGTGTGTGTGTGTGTGTGTTAGTACCTCCTTATTTCCTGGCACTAAACAATGCTCCAGGCTAATTATGTGTATTTCTTGCTCCATCCTATAATCAACCATTTTTCAAAAGTGTCTTGGTTTCTTTTGTTCGAGAATGATGTTACAAATCAACATCTGGATTCTAGTTATACTCATTGATGCTGGGCCATCGTTTCTTTAAGACCTCTAATACGACCAATCAAAGAAATATATGCTTGTATATTAATTTGTGTCTGTACACATCTCTATAAATACTTCTATATATTACTCTGTGTAACTATATGAGTCATTTGTTTCCCCTAAACTCATGAACATGAATAAAGGGAATTGCCTATGTCCTCCCATCCTGACACTAAGATTCACATGCCCTTCAAACTATGTTTGAAACAGCCCCTTGTGCCAGGCATTGATGTGGCAATTCCTGCTCTTGAGAAACTTTCATTCTAGTGAAATGAAGCAATTTGATAATCTTGGGGGAAATTTGAAGATGGTTGGAAAAGTCATTTAGATCAACCTGAGAGTTTGGGAGGGAGTATGAGTAAATTTATCAAATATTTTTAAAATAAAGATTCATTACAAGAAGATTGGCAATTATGTTTGGGACACAGGGAATAACATGTAGAAATGTGTGGAAGTGGAACTGACCAGGAAACTGCAGACAAGCTTCCCTTGTATGTTTTGAGATGGAGTGAGAGGAGGCTGAGAGGTGAACAGAAAAGCCAGGCGGGGAGGGGGGAGGTTGTATTGCTGTGCATGAGGATAAGGAGCTGGACCTCTTTCTGTAAGTGCATGGAGATGACTAAAACATTTGATGTGAAAATTATGTCATTTGCAGAAAAATGGGTGGAATTAGAGAGTATGATGCTAAGTAAGATCAGCCAATCTCAGAAAGTCAAAGGTCATATGTTTTCTCTCATATGAGGAAGTTAGAGAGAAAATAGGAAATGAAAGGGACTTCGGATGAATGAGGAGAGACTGTAGAAAAGTGGAAGGAGCTTGGAGGAGGAAGGTGGGAGGGGAAAAAAGACTGAGGAATGAAGAGTTAAAATAATGTTATGTCCACATTTGAAGGTATTTCTTCCAACCTTACTAAGATATACGAGAAGGAGGAGGGGAATTGGATGGGATAGGAGGGAAATAGACCAAGTGCTACGTGTATATATGTTTGTATCACTTTGAATCTCACTATGTATAGTTACAACACATTAATAAAAGTAAAAAACTTAAAAGTGCATAAAGGTTCAACTTTCCTTCTTTAAAAAAAATCTTCAAATTTCCTCCAAGATTATTTAGTTTAACTTTTTCTTAAAAAAGAAAATTAGATGTGAGACTAAGTATGCACAAGCCAAGGAGACAAATTCCAGTCTGGTAGGTACTGAAGAATCAGGACCAGTAGAGATGCATAAGGCTAACAATGATCAACTGTCCCCTTCGTAACTTCTCAGGTTGGTGTTTAAGCTTGGAGATCATAAGGATGGTGCTGATGGATGGTGATTGTTTATTTAGCACTTACTATGTGGCAAGTGTTATCTCACTTAACCCTAGGAAACAGGCATCATGATTAATGTCATTTAGCAGAAGAAGAAGTGACCCCCAGAGGTTAAGTACTGTGCATGGAGTCACATAGTGGGGAAGTGGCTGATACAGTAGACCATATCTGCCTGCTCCTTCACCATGGCTCTCTTGAACTATCACTTGGAATCAGGAAGCTTTGAATTTTCCAGGACCCAAGTTACTCATAACAAATTACCTCCTAAAGAAAGCAGAACTGAACAAGTTCCACGCTTAACATTTTATTTCAAGGGGAAACAAAGATCTGTTGATGGAGGCTCAGGGGATGCATGTTTATTAAAGAACAAAGGCCTTTGAAGAGCAGTAATGAAGATAGGAGTCTCTTCTCCCTGAAATAAGTTCACCCTGACCAAATGTCTTTGTAAAATGTTTGAGCTAACCCATTTCCTTTCTTCATAATGAGGAGAAATGGGCAGATAAATCAGTTAGGAGTCTGCAACCCAGGCCTCAGAGGTGATGTGTCAGCCTGGCCTCCCCTTCCTCCATTCACTGAGATTTATGACGGGCGAGCAGATCTGATCATTCATCATGCATCCCTTCGGTGAGTTCTCGGTAAGAAGAATAAGTAAAGTTTCCGGAGTTCAGAAGTACAGTCTTGCTGCTTCATCTATCCAGTATTAGGACAAACCAAGGGAGTATTCAGCAGAAGAGCAAAGAATCCTATCAACCTCACAATGCATTTGCTATTTCAGTTTCTGTTCTTACCTGGGAGAATGTGGAATCCCACAGACCCATTCTGAAAGACTAGCATTGCTCTCCTCTTCAGTGATGTGGGTTATTTGGTGAATTCACAAGGACTAGGTTTGAGCTCAATTACTCCGAACAGCCATAAGTAGAAGGAAGAATATAAAACACTTTTAGAATGCGGACTATAAACCTAGGTGCAAGGAATGCATATTCACTAATAAAGCCGGTTTTGGCTGGTTGAGCATATGCCTCCTTTGTGATTAATAAAAGCAGAAATGCAATCCTGTTGCCTGCATAGCATAGAGCTCCCTATTTAGAAAGAAGGCCTATGGGTTCCCAACCTGCCTCACATTTATTTATATAAATTTTAAGCCCTACCATGGTCTCCCTTAGAAAAGAATTTAAGATGGACGTGGCTCCTATAATTCCTGGGTAGACCACCATGACAACGCAGGCTTGCTCACCTTGATAAGTCATTCTTACCGCCCAGGGTGGGCGTGAGTCTTGTATGTGTAGGGCTTTGTGTGCTAATAATACACAAATGTGAAGTAATTTAAATGACCACTTACCAGCCAGCGGTGGTAGTGCATGCCTATAATCCCAGTACCTGGGAGGCTGAGACAGAAGAATCATGGGTTAGAAGCCAACTTCAGCAACTAAGTGAAATTCTATTTCAAAATAAAAAATGAAGAGGGGGACAGGGTGAAAGAGAATCAAATAGGGTAACAGTTGAAATAATGCTATGTATGTATGTTAAACTACCAATGCCGATCTCAAAGATATCTACAGGGATGGGGAAGGAAGGGGAGGGACCTGAAGGAAAATGCTCCATGAGTTCTGGGCATGTATATTACTATCACTCTGTACCTCAGTATGATGTATAATTACAATGCACCAATGACAAATGAATTAAAAATAAAAAATAAAAGGACTGGGGTCATAGCTCAGAGGTAGAATGCCCCTGGTTTCGATCCACAGTAGAAAAAAAAAAGACCACTTATCTTAATTCTGCATGTTCTTAGCCTCATTATATTATAAGAAGGGATCTCTAAGGGCTGTGGAAAGAGATGTTGCTCTCTAAGTGAGCAATGAGATGACTAGAGAACATGGACAAATTAAATCCTTCACCATGTGACCACAAACCAAACTAGGGAAACCCAGCGAAGTTGTCAAGCACTGCTTTGACTCAAATAGACAAAAGGTTTTTGGGGGTTTTGTTTTTAATTTTCATATAGTCATAATTAATGTGACGGACCATAAAGCAAGTTCAGGGTCAGGAATCTGGATAAGTAAGTTTACTGTCAGAAACATAGGCATAAGTTATGTCACCGCTTCTAACCCGACTGGCCCTGATTTAATAAGGCCTCGTAGTCACATCCTCCCATGCACTCAACTTGCAATTGCTTGCTTTAGAGACAAGGCAATTAGTGATAAAGTGAGGGTGGGAGAATTACTGCATTCCAAACACATCTGGGGAAGGGGAAAGGTCTTCCACCCCAGGATGTAGCCAGTCGGAGGGATGCCCACCAGAGTGCAGAATGAAAAATGGTCTTGATTTATAGACTTGTGGTCAACTAATTTAGAGTTAAGGTATGTCAGCCTGAAAAGTTTTGCATTGCTCATCTCTGAAGGTAAGATGTAAGATCTTACAGCGAAGCTTCAGGCAGTTTCCACTGGGCTAAATCATAAGGTGTTTCATAATTCTGTGTCAACTGATTGTGCAACTGAGCAGCTTTTATTTTTTACAACACATAGCTCTGCCCTCTGATGGGTTTATCATCTGCTTTGAAGCCAGCATCAAGAACCCTAGACTCCAGATGGACTCTAGAAACCTCCACCTACTAGTATTTGAACTTCTCAGAGGAGAACTCAGGCCAAGCATCTATTTCAGATTATATGATTTTAATATTTTGGTCCAGGATGTTATTGCCTGAATTTTCTCTTTTGTGTCAACATCTTCTGAAACAGCAAAGCTCTCCGGGAGAAACAATTGCATCACTAAAATGCAGAATTATACTTGGCTCTCCTACAGATACATATTTGTTTACAATCTTGAGGACCATATGGATCTAATGAGAGCGGGTGATGCTGATTCATTTCCCAGGTGCTATATTGTAAGTATGTGTGTTCCCAAAATTCATTAGATTGAAAATCCAACCTCCAATGTGATGGTATTAGAAGGGGGACACTTAGGAGGTGAATAGATCATGAGGACAAAGCCCTTGTGAATGGGCTTTGTGACCTTATAAAAGAGACTCCCTAGGGAGCTCCTCATCTCTTCTGCCAAATGAGGACGAGGTGAAAAGAGGGCCCTGTATGAGCCAGGAATTGGGCCTTCACAGAAATTGAATCTGCTGTTCCTTTTACCTTGGACTTCCCAGACTTCAGGATATGAAAAATAAATTGCTATTGTATATAAGCCACTCTGACTGTGGTAGTTCGTTATAGCAACCCCGATGAACTAAGACTCCAGGTATAAGAGGAAGAAGGACTCATTGCTCTTTTCTCGTGTATTCGTCCTCAAGCCAAAGCCTACCTTTAGTCTCTCACTGTTGCTCTTATGTGCGCTCCTGGTAGGAAGACCCTGCCTTCCGACTGTCTCAGATTTTCAAGTGCCCTCCTCCCACCCATAGATGAGGCCACAGGCACTTGAGAACTGACATCTCCTTCCTACTCTTTCCTTATGCCTGCCTCTTAAATCACCAAATCTTAGTGCCATTCTGGACCCTCCCTATGGGGTCAGGTATTTGCTTTCATTCTGCTCCTGTTGAGCTGAGTTCAAGCATTGCCACCAGCTGCCATTTGCTCCATGCACGCCAGCTGCAGGCCAGACTTCACCAACTGGCATACCTAGCTCCAGCCCCCCTGGCTGCCAGGATGAATCAGAGATCTTACAGTAGTTGGGCCATAGGTAGCCAATACATAGCTCTGACGTGCTCAAGCAGAAAGGGAAATGCATTGAAGTTAGAACCCCGACAACTTCCCTCTACTGTTTGTTTTTGTTTGGAGATGAAGATCAGTTTCTTCACAGTCTTTCTCAATGATATAGGACATACAAAAGCACACAGGACCTGATTTTTTTCATGGTTTTCTGATACTAAATGGGATGCACTTTAATCTAGTACATACCAACTTCAGAAATCCTCATGAAACAAATCATTGATGTAAGCAGATTCCACACCAACCAAAAGGTTTGGTTAAATGAGAGGAAATGGTACCCAGGATAAAAGGGAATATTGGAGGACCATTGTATTATGGATTTTTTCCCCCACCGTGGAATTTAGATATTCAGCTTAGTGACTTATTCCTAGATGCAACCTGCCAATCTTGTAAGGGGATTTGGAAATCCCCTCTGTTCTCTGGAATAAATATTCTCGTGCTTGGTATATAAAATAATAACTTCCAATCTGTAGAAAGGAAACATGGAGGCTTTGCTGCCTGCCACAAATTGGAAACTATTACTGTAGGTAAAAGTTTAATTTAGATTTTAAAAAGTATACACAGATACTATTTTATAAAAATTAAAGATGATCATATATAAGAAAAGAAGCTGTGGTGAAATTGTGTATTTGTTCCCACTTTTGGGGTAGAAAAAGACAAAAGTACAACTGATAAAAGTTTAAACACAGCAAAGGGGAGATTTATTTTAAACATAATAGAGTGACTCATAGAACCCAAGGCCAGGAAGGTGTGTGTGTGTGGTCTGAGGTGTGTGTGTGTGTGTGTGTGTGTGTGTGTGTGGTGATAGTGTATTGCAGTCATGTGCATGGGTAAGCGGAGAAATACCACAGAGACAATCTAATGTGTGGCCACTGCACCAGTTCAATTTAGCCAATATTTATTAAGCACCTTTTTATGTGCAGGGCATTATACCTCTTAACATTTCATACTTGTCAATCTACATGCTCTATTCCAACACTTAAATGAATTAACTCTTTGAAAATTAAACTTAGTGTACCACTGAAAAATATATTGAGGCATATTAAGTTTGATTTGCAGCACACTCTACTATCATAAAACAAACTGTTGAGTTATAAAAATGTTGAAATGAGCACATCTCTTCCCACAATTTTAAGTAACCCTCAATTACCATCTGTGAGGGGAGAGGTCTACAGTTCACAAAATAACTATTATTCGATAATAGAGTTGTGCCCACATAATATGAAGAAAATGGTTCTATCATCTTGAGTCAGTTTAAACTATATTGAGGAGAAAAACCCATGGGGAAATTTACTTAGGGTTGTTCCAGACAATGAAAGACTCTGATAAGTTCATGGATAACAAATCTAATGAGGCCAGTCTTGACACTTTCCTGAATACAGTCCTGACCTCCTCTGCCTCTAAGTCTTGGCTTAAAGTGTTGGCTCAACCTAAAATATCTTTGTTTACAGTCTGTTACACCTTCTAACCTTCCTTCAAAGTTCAACAGAAATGTGATCTCTTCTTAGAAGCCTACCTTCTTCATATTCCCCAGAGTTAAATATTCACTTTCTTATAATTGCTTAACAAGTTGTTTGTATCTATTTATTTTTTTCTTTCTCAAATCAGCCTTGCATCATTGTGATCAGTGTGTGTGTGTGTGTGTGTGTGTGTGTGTGTGTGTGTGTGTGTCTCCACTAGATGATGAGCTCTTGGAAGATAAATTCTATAACTTTTTCCCACATTTATTCCCTCAATCATTAAAGAAATATTTTTTAGTGTCCATATTCACTGTGGTCAGCATTATGGAGACATAAAAGTGAATCAGAACATATTTTATTCTCCAGGAATTTATACTGTAGGAAATAAAATATAGGCAGGAAAATAAATATAACCCAAGATAAACATAAGTGATATGAGAGAGGAAAAGATGAAATGTTATGAAGGTTCTGAGAGGAGGGAGATTACTCCAACAACAAGGGAAGGACAGAGGATTGAGGGAGGAGGATGGCGGGAGAGAAAGGAGATGTCACATGACAGGCTTTGAAACTGTCCCCTGAGGGTGGGTAGTATTTGGATGTGTAGGTGAGGGGTCCCTGGAGTAAGGAAAGTAGCATGAGAAAAGCATGACTAGGAACAGCAAGAAGGTTGGTCTGAGTAGATCACGGGATGCAGAGAAACAGAAATTGCTGGAATAACAGCTTGGAAACCAGTGTCATTCTGATGAATGTGGACAGCGTCCTGCTAATAATCTGGAACCACAGAAAAGGCAGACAACAAAGGAGGAGGTTGAATGTGGTGGGGATGGGGAGGGAGGGGTCTGTCAGGCTGCATCAAGAATGTAAGCAAAGGATGACACAGCCCCCACCTGAGAGGGTGACAGTCATGGGAGAAGCCCTGCATAGGAACTCAACAAGATTTGGCTTTTGGTTGCATAGGAAGGACAAGGGAGAGGAAGGAAGGGGGGCCTTTGAGGACCAGGGCCATGGTGGAGCTCTTGGCTAAACGGAGGAACATATGAGGATTACAGAGATTGGTGAAACATGATTCCCAGTAGAAACATCAAGTACTTGTTTTACTCTTCATATCTACATACCAATCTAGCACCTGATAGAGTCATGTATAAAATAAGTTAATACATGTTTACTGAGTTGTTATGAATCCACAGTAAACATTAATGGTATATGGGGGCAACAACAGTGAAAACAGGATGATCTAGAGGCATCATTAAAACCAGAAATGATCAAGGGAGACTACCATGCCATGTGCACTATCCAGCTATCATTCTGGAAAATTCATCAGTAGGAAAGCAACAAGCATGCACCAAGTAGCTATCGCAGGTAAAGCACTGACGTACTTTATAAATTCTATTTCACTACATTGTCCCAACTCTATTTTATTAAAGAGATAAGTCGGGTTTTTGTTATCAACGGGCCTTCGAATTCCAGGTAATAGCAAATCCTGCCCCAGGCAATGTTTAAAATTCTTTACAAATATTAAACTTTAACTTCTCATAACTCTAGTGACAAGTAACATCTCCATTTGAGGTGTGAAGAAAACCTGGCATAGAAAATTGAGTAATGAATGCAAGGTCACACAGTATTCCAGTCAGAGTTCTCACTGCTGTGACCCCAAAAGCCTGACCCCCACCATTTAGAGGAAGGAAGATTTATTTGCTTAGAGTTCTGGAGATTTCAGGGGTTCAGTTCATTTTAGACCAGGCGAAGTCTGGAGCTCAGTGCATGGCACAGTCAGCAGAGAGGAGAGTGCATTGGCTGGGCTCTCAAGTCACCTAGGAAACAAGAGAGAGCTCCTGAAGTGGTCTCAAGGGCACATGCACAGTCCCCAAGGTCACACCCACCTCCTCCAGCCACACCTCACCTGCCTAGGCTACCACCCAATGAATCCATTACAATGGCTTATCTACAGATGAGATTACAACCTTCATGACTTAATTATATCATCTGAATATCAATACATGAGATCTTCAGAGAATATTCTATATCTAACCATTATACACAGTGAGAGGAGGAAGCAAGACCCAGATGGGATCAGGCTAGTGCCTGAGGCCCTGAGTGTCACTGTTACAGTGTACAGCCTCCACAGAGGTCAATATGACAGTGTGAGATCCAAGTTCAGCTGATACCAGACTACATATTTTTTTCATTTTCACCCAGAGAGAACTCTCCCCCTGAGGAGAAAAGAAAAATGACAATCAAATGATTGGTTCAGTATCAAATGAGAATAAATGTTGATGCCTGTAACTTGTATTCCTAACACTCAGTTTAGGGTTTTAACCAGTAGTTCATGTTGCCCTTCTACTGAAGGGTTAACAATAAACACAATAATCATTAGGTAGTCTTCCTATTAGGAATGGTAAGTGTATATTTTAGTTATTTACAACAAAGGCAAACATTGCACTTAAGAATCCTTGGGGCAGAGGTGAATACTTGATAAATATAATTAGTGATTTTCCATCATTCAAAAAAATCAAACCTTTATGATAAATTTCTCAAAAAGGTATTTTACTTATTCACATTCAGATTTCTAGGTACAGTATATTATCATGAATCCCCCAATCATTCTTTAGAAACACTACAATATAGGGTTTTATTGTAGCTGTCTCTTGAGGTTGCAAATTGTTAACATCTGTCTCTTAGTATTTTTTTACAATACTCTAAATACTCTAATCTCTGGTTATCCTGCTAATAACTGTAATTTTCTAGTCAGCTGCTATCTCTCAAGGTAGTTTAAAGGTCATTTTTTGCAATACATAAAGAAGCTTGGGAAGAAAGTGGACGTGATTTATTTTTTAGCAAGATGCGATCATGTTTGTATTTGGTTTTGTATCAAACAGAAGGGAAAATGCCTAGTCCTTTTACCTCACTCACTTATTTGGTTCCTGTATAATTACTTCTGATCTCTCTCATTATATTTTACGTCTGTTACTTGATGCTATTCCTAATAGCTAAGAAAAATGGGTATTATTTATAGACACATAATGAAAAGATGGATTTATATTGTACTTTTTATATTCAAAGTGTTGGATAATCTATATGTTATCCCTACAGGATAAAAGAATGCTACAGGACAAAAAAGGCACATATTTTCACTTATCGAAGGTGCCAATCAAAATAGAAAAGAAGCATAAGTATAAACTATAGCGGACATATGGCAAGTTGTTTGTTTGTTTTCAGACTTCTCCTTCTCAGACTGTATTGCTTACTTATAAAAATAAGTTTAAAAAAAAAGAAAAAGCTTGGATTTTCTTGGGGGTAAAACTCATCCTCACTTCACATGTCACCTGTAGTTCCAGAGTATGACAAATTAGACAAGTATAGTGATTGGATGAGGGCAAACTTGATCCAGGCATGGACAATAAGATACAGAATAGGGGGTCTGAGCCCTTTGGGAAGGAATATGCATCCTATTTCCATAGGGATTGCTCAGCACTTAGGATGTCAGTATGGACCTGGCCATGTAAAAATGGCTACATGGGGGGGAAATCATGTATGAAAATGTATCCAAGAAATGGAGGAAACAATAGCTGCCATTATTCGAGGCCCAGGATCCAACAACACCTGGAGTACATGAAATGGGGTCCTTTCACCCAATAGTGAATGATACTTAATCAGCACATAAGCATAATCAATGTTTCTAGTAATGATCCAAGTGTAAAGAAAATTTTAGTGGGATTTTTAAATGAAAAGAACTGGATAGGATTAAGAAAGACTTCAAGCAAGACATTATAAACTGTGCTTTAACTAAATAAAATAATTATAAAGTGATATCTCATATATTGGCATACAGTAGAACTTTATTTAAGAATTTTTCATGGATAAGTTGTGTCCTTCCCAAAATTCATACTTTGAAGACTAGCCCCAGTCCCTCAGAATGTGACCTCACATGGAAATAGGGCCACTGCATATAATTACTTAAGATGAGGTCATACTGAAACAGGGTAAATTCTAATCCAACATGGTTGGTGTTTTATACAGATGGGGGAATTTGGAAACACTCAGAAAGAATGTCATGTGGATATGGAGGTAGAGAATAGGATGATGTTCCTACAAACCAAGGAATGGCCAAGATTGCCAGAAAACACCCAGAGTTTAGGGGACATTCTCCCTCAAAGCTCTCACAATGAACCAACCCTGCCCACACCTTGACCTCAGACTTGTAGCCTCTAAAACTGTAAGATGTTCAATTTCTGATGTTGAAGCCACTCAATTTTTGAAACTTTGCTATTAAATCTTGAAAACTAATACAGAGTCCAAGGATAATTACAGATGAAAAATTTTAAATTTCATAGAACAGAAAAAAGCCAAAATGAAACAGAAAGCACCTATCAAGACCTAAAAATAGGAGGTAGTTTTTTGTTTTGTTTTATTTTGTTTTGTTTTTTTGCGGTACCGGGGATTGAACGCAGGGGAGTTCTACCTCCGCGCTATGCCCCCAGCTCTATTTTTTATACTTTATTTTGAAACCGGGTCTCACTAAGTTGCAGAGGGCCTCCCTAAGGAGAGAGAGAGAGAGAGAGAGAGAGAGAGACAGGAAGAGAGAGAGCGAGAGAGCTGAGGCTGGCCGCGAACCCAGATCCTCCCAAATAACTGGGATTACAAGTGTGCACCACCACGCCCAGCGGAGGTAGTTTTATCTCTTTGGATCAATAGTAAATTAAAATTTTAGTTGAAATAGTAGGTAAAATTCATGAACAGCATCAAATCTGATAATTAAATTTTTAGTTTTGCTCAAAAATAATTTTTATAACAACTGAACTCAAGAGAAAGAAAACGATGGATCAATTTCTTACCACTGCAATATTAACAACTAAAATACCTTTAGGAAACATTAGCTTAATTATTGAACAGATCCAAAATGGAAATATAAAGAGTAGAAGATAAGGGTGTTAGCTAAACATGTGCTCCAAGAGTTCATAAAATGAAATTTTAAAGACCGAACTAGGATTATGATCATATAATGGAGAGAAAGAAATATATCTAAGGAGTAATATAAAGGAAGAAACAGAAACTTGAAAATTACAAGATAATAGATTGGGAGTATGTAGGCGTGGGTAAGAATGGGTTTTTTTTATGACTTCAAAACCATGTTTCTAGAGAATTAGAAATTGATGAAGACATTGTCAGTGAGAACATAGGGAAAGAATTATGGTGTTGAGAGGAAATGTTAAGATAGCTTAATTCATATCGCACTTTTAGAGTGTCATAATCTGACAGACATCTCAACCAACTGACAACATTTAATACCACCAATAGCAGGACCACTGGAATTAGATGTCTCCTGATATGATACACTGAGAAGATCAAAGTATCACCTATTTGTATTCATCCAAAACTATTAAACATACATCCAAATGTGAGGAAACAGCCAAAAATAAATTGAGGGACCTTTTACAAAATGACTAGCCTGAGCTTTCCAGAACTATTGATTTCATAAAAGACAAAAAAATTGGTAGAATTATCTAGTATGGATTAATCTAAAGAGATGTGACAGTGAGACATACAATCCCTGATTAGATCTTGGATCAGGGAAGAAAGAGCAGTTCTAAAAAACATGACTGGATAATTTGAATATGTACGTTATGTTCAATTAATATTAAATCAACGTTAAATTTCATGGATGTGATCATAGTATAGTAGTTATTTGAGACATAACTGCAGAAGTATTAGTGGTGTAGTCCCCAGGACACCTGACAATTTCTTTCAAATGGCTTACCAAAAAGAACAAATGTGTATGTGTGGGAGTATGTGTGTCTACACATTCAAGCACACACGCTTTGTGACATTGTTGATGCCCTGCCCATATTCCATATTCTCTAGATCCCTTTTACTATTTCTGTGTCTCCATCGACCAGCTTCTCTGGCATTTTCTTCTAACACCCCCCCACACACAATGCTGTCAGAAACCAACATAGGATTAAGGGGAGACTGATTTCAACCTGACATCATGACCTTACTTAACTTCCTCCTGCCCCTAGTTCCTTTTTCCCCACAGATACATTTTTAATAAATCAATTCCACCAAAATCCTCATCTCAGGGTCTCCATTAGGGGAGGGTAGCCTGGATCTATAGATGCACATACATTAGAGAGAACAGATGATATAAAATGTTATCAATAGTAAATCTGAATGAGTTTATTTTCCTACTCTTCCAACTTTCCTGTAGGTATCATATTGAGAATTAAGGACTTAATGCAGCAGGCTTCTGACCCACTTCTCTTTCCATTCCTGAGGGCACACTTTCAGGGAAAGAACAGGTCAATGACCTGGTTGTCTGTCCATATAAACATGCCGATAACTGAGCCTCCTGGTAAATACACTACTGGTGTTTTCTAGGAAGAGAGTTTGGGTTTATGGAATCACCTTAGTAGTATCCCTGATTTAGGGTTATTTAAGGTAAACAAAGGTAGGTTAGGTGGACTTTGGGGGCATTGCTTCCTAGAAAATGTCACATATGTTAGGTGACCATAGAGGGTCTAAAATAGAGAAATGCTCTCTGCTATGTGAGGCACCCTATATCCCTCAGTTAGAGACCTCCTCTAGTGGAGGTGTGTGTGTGTGTGTGTGTGTGTGTGTGTGTGTGTGTGTGTATGCAGGCACAGGCAGGAAGGAGCTAGAAGGCCACCCTCAAAATCCCAGACTTCTCCAGTGCTTGATAGCTTCTATCTTTGACATTATTAACAAAGGTAGACATTGCAGAAAAATCCTTGATTTGTAAAAGTCTTATTTGACAAACTGTGTTAATTTAGCTACTTTTCAAACTATAAGTTCTTCAGACAGCATAGGGCATCAGCTTCTTAAATTTTCACACAGGTGTTTTGGAGTAGGTCTGCAAATTCCTCTTCTAAGTTTCTATTACAAAGTACACAAAGGCCACAGGTCGTACCTGTCACCTGTCATGTGCGCATCGTGTCCACTCTTTAGCAGCCTCTCCTTCTACTGCTGGGCAAGGCCGGGGAGATATGAGTGACGAGGGACACATTCCTACACTGGCTCACCAGCCTCTGGCTTCTGGAGTCAATGGTGGCAGCTGAAGCATCAGCAATGTCATCATGGCATTTGGTCACTGAGCTGCCTCCTCAGTATCCCAGAGCTGGCCCTTGACATCTACTCCTTCAGTCTTCCCAGCAATTCTCTAAGCCCCTAATTTCCTGTATTAAATCCCTTTCTGTTTAAAATACCTAAAGCAGTTTCTATTTCCTGCACCAAACTCCACATGATATAATTAATTAGTAAGACAAGCAATTATCTTATTTTGTTTGAATTTCTTTTCTCAGCTTCATTTGTGTGCATCAATATTTTATTTATCTTTAGGACTCTTTCTTTTTTCTTTTTCTTTTTTTTGGTAATGGAGATTGAAGTCAGGGGTGTCCTATCTCTTAGCTACACCCCCAGCCTTTATTATTATGATTATTATTATTTTGAAACAGGGTCTTGCTAAGTTGTTGAGGGTCTTGCTAAATTGCTCAGACTGACCTCAAACCTGCGATTCTCCTGTCTCAATCTCCCAAATACTGGGATTACAGGTGTGTGCCACCATACCTGGCTATCTTTAGGACTTCGTAAAGTTTAAAATAAAAATAAAAGATAAAGCTGAGCATGGTGACACACCCAGTACTTGTAATCCCAGTACTTGGGGGGGCTGAGACAAGAGGATCGCAGGTTCACGGCCAGTCTCAGCTACTTAGTAAGGCTCTTCTCAACTTAGTGAGACCCTCTTTCAAAATAAAGAATAAAAAATAGGGCTGGGGTGTAGCTCGGAGGCAGAATGCACCTGAGTTCAATCCCCAGTACCAAAAATAAATAAATAAATAAATTAATTAATTAATTAGTAAGAGACAAATCTCTTGGCCAGGCATAAAAATTGAGGGAAGGGAATAATCTGTCATATTCTTCAGTCTATTGGTTTTATTTAAAATATGTACCTTCTTATATAAATATTCATGTCATTGTTGGTTGCTTTTCTTCTTCATGCAAGTTTAAATATCTGATTTAAAAGAAATATAACAAATGCATTGGGATTTTTCTTGGGCACAAAAGTGGTTTGAAGATTATTTGAATCTTTTATTTCATTTTTTTTTATCAGCAGATATCACTGCAAATTAATCCAAAATCTAAAATTGTTAATGCCATATGTGCCATTGATTTCCATCTTGCCAATTAAGTAAAGGTTACCGCCTGGGCGCCTCAAAGATTGCCTCTCTCCCTAGGCACCGTCACAGTGATTCAGCTCAGCCAGGGCACGCCTGCTGCTTGTCCCCAAACTCCCTCCACAGGGGATGAGCTGCAGAATGCCTTCTGGAGAAACTTCTCTTAGGGAATGGCAAAACTGCTGCTAACTAGAACTCCAGTTTGCTCGTTAGAAAGGCTTGTATTTTATATTTGCCCAAGGAGCAAGGATTAATAATTCAATAAACATTGATTATGTTTATTGAATATGATATGCCACGAACTAGGCCAGGCACGGGACATGAAGAAAATTGAAATGTGAAGCTCTGTTCCTGTCCTCTACCGGGTCTGAGTTTGAGTAGACAGCTGCGTATCTAGTTTTAATGCAATGTGATCAGATCTTTGAATTGCGTGCTTATCAGGTAGCAGAGGCAGGAGTAGTCTAATTCAAAAATGGGAAGAGAAATTATGGAGTTGCCAAGTAGAGAAAGAGGGACATTTGAGCTCAGTTGTGAAGAATGAATAGGGCTTGTCCAGGCCAGAGCAGAGGAAGGAGATGGAGGAAAGATAAATGGGAGGAAAAGTATGAGCTACAAGGAGCATGTGGCAGAGGACTAACCGTTGTCCAGGGAGCCGCCAAGAGTTTGCTCAGCTGGCACGGAGGGCAGATGTGATGTTTATTTTTGTGTATCAAGCTGATACTTGGTAAAACATTATTTGGGGTATTTTCTGTGAGGGTGTTTTTGGATAAGATTAATGTTTGATTTGTTAGAACAAGTCAAGTAGATTGCTGTCCTAATGTGGGTGGACCTCTTTGAAGGCTGAAGAACAAAGGCTGACCAAACTGGGAGACAGTGTCTATAGCTAAGTCGTCTGCTCTTTTTTTTTTTTTTTTTGGCAGTACTGGGGATTGAACGCAGGGGCGTTCTACCTCCGCGCTACACCCCCGGCCCTATTTTTTATACTTTATTTTGAAACCGGGTCTCACGAAGTTGTGGAGGGCCTCACTAAGGAGAGAGAGAGAGAGAGACAGGGAGAGAGAGAGCGAGAGAGCTGAGGCTGGCCGCGAACCCGGATCCTCTGGTCTCCGCCTCCCAAAGTACTGGGATTACAAGCGTGCACCACCACGCCCGGCTTAGTCGTCTGCTCTTGTGGGCCGCCATCGTGCCAGCCTGCAGCCTGGGCTGATGCTGCTGGCGCTTTTGCAGGTGCAGCTGGCGGATTGCAGATCTTGGGATTTGTCTTTCTTCAGTGGAGTGAGTGGATTCCTTATCATAAATGTCTTTACATGTGCATATCCATATATCCTATTGCATCTGTTAGTCTGTAAAACCCTGACTAATTAAGACAGGTCCCCATAAGATGAAGTTCTAACAGTAAACAGGACCAGAATGTAGAGACTGAAGACTCTGAAGGTCATTCTCCAAATAGTAAGTGCAACTAATATTTCTTTTCTATACTGCAATTGCTATTATGAATAAGCCATACTTTTACCACTTACGTCTTGGGTGGCCATGACACGCACCTGAGTGCTTTACAGGTGTCGATTCGATTATTCCTGGGGGCTCCTTTATGAGGGAAGCACTATCATCACCTTTACAGAGGCAGGAATGAGGCACAGAGAAAAAACCCACCTGGAGTCACACAGCTAGTAAGTGGTGGGGCCCTGAGCGGAGCCCAGGCAGTCACGTCTCCAGAGCCTGCACTTCATCCCTGCTTTGGCGATGCTCTCGTATTGGACTTAATGCTGTAAGTCTTTTCAAGCACAAGGACTTTCCTTTTTAGAAAAGTGATCAACACTGCCACTTTAGAAAGATAAAATTAGAGCATGGGCATACAGAGCACTGCAGACACAGACATGGGTGATGAAGACCCAACATCATCCAGGTGTGGTGATGCATGCCTGTAATCCCAGTACTTGGGAGGTGGAGACGGGAGTATTGTAGGTTCAAGGCCAGCCTCAGCAATTTAGTGAGAACCTCAGCAACTTAGTGAGACCCTGTTTCAAAAATAAAATAGGGCTGGGGGTGTAACTCAGAGGTAGAATGCCCCTGGGTTCAATCCCCAGTACCAAAAAAAAAAAAAAAAGACCCGTAAGATCCAGCCCCAGTTAGCAGAGTCAGCAATGAAAAGTAGTTGATGATTGTTTGGGTTTGGATCTCAAATGTCCTCCCTGTCCTCCATAGGCTTGGTGCCTTGGTATACTGGGAGGTGGTGGAAATATTAGGAGGTGGGGACTGGTTGGAGGAAGTAGGTAGCTGGGTGCTTGACTTTGAAGACTTTATTTTGTCCCTGGCACCCCTTTTTCTTTCCTTCTGCTTCCTCCTTCCCCCTCTCCATGAGGTGAGCAGCTCTGTTCTGCCACATGATCCTGCCATGATCTGCCTCACTACAGGCCCTCAGTGATGGGGACAAGTGACCATGGACCCCATGAACCGCAACCGCTGAAACCATGGCCAAAGTTAATCTTCTCTCCCCATAAATTGTTTATGTCAGGTATATTGTCATAGCAGCAGAAAGCTAACTAATCCTATGATCCAAGAAGATTTTGCAAGATAACATTACCATGATTTGGGTAGCTATTCAGATATTGGGAGTGAGAGAAAAGAAGTAAACCCCAACATGGTTAGGAATTGGTGAATGATTACCTGAGCTAGGAAGCATGTTTAGGAATTGAACTTGAAGCACCCACAACACAGAAATTTGAATTCCAATTCAAAAAAAATGAGGTCAGGATAAGAGAAATATATTTGGGAGTTGGGTTTCTTTCTTCTGACTGCTGCAAAAGATCACTACAAAGTGATAGTGATCTTTTACCCACAAGTGGGTAGTTTAAGCCTACAGAATTGTATTCTTCCACAACTCTGGAGGCTAGAAGCTGTAAACTAAGGTGTCAATAGGGCCACTTGTCTTCTAAGAGCTCAGGGGAGAATCCACTCCCTGCCTGTCAGCTCTAGGCACTTCCGCCACTCCTTGGCATTCCTTGGCTGGTTGTCTCATCACTGCAGTCTCTGCCTCCCTCTTCCCATCACCTCCTCTGTGTCTGTTGAGCTATTTCTCTATTTTCCTTCTTACAGGGAAATTTGTGGTCTGCCCAGATAATCCAGAGTAATCTCTCTATCTTGATACCCTTGTTTTGATCATATCTTCTAAGACTGCTTTTTCCAAACAAGATAATATCTATAGATCCCAGGGACTAGGACCTGAGAAATTTGATTACCCATTCTTCAGCTGACTACAGGAGGGATCAGGATATGAATGATTAGTAAGGAAGAAGAATTGCCAAGGTTAAGAGACATCAGAAAGTCACCTGGTCTCCATGAAGAAATCTAGTTCACATCCCACTTTTGCCACTTGGCGTGTGTGTTTAACCTGGTAGATCCAGCACCTTGGACCTTATTTCCTCTTCTGTCAAATAATGAAGCAGCACTTTGGACCTGGTTTCCTTTGCTGTCACATGATGGAACTTAACTATGAGAATTTTCTCTTGAGTAGAAAATGTTAAGTGTAGCCGGGCGTGGTGGAGCATGCTTGTAATCCCAGTACTTTGGGAGGCGGAGACCGGAGGATCCGGGTCCGCGGCCAGCCTCAGCTCTCTCTCTCTCTCTCTCTCTTTCTCTCTCTCTCTCTGTCTCTCTCTCTCCTTAGTGAGGCCCTCCGCAACTTCATGAGACCCGGTTTCAAAATAAAGTATAAAAATAGGGCCAGGGGCATAGCGGGGAGGTAGAACACCCCTGCATTCAATCCCCAGTACTGCAAAAAAAAAAAAAAAGAAAATGTTAAGTGTGCATTTCATCTAAATAAAGTGTGTGGAGGCCAAGCGTGGTGGTACACACCTGTAATCCTAGTAGAGGATTGGGAGGCTGAGACAGGAGGATCACAGTTTTGAAACCAGCCTCAGCAACTTAGTGAGG
>PVJS01020242.1:0-32814 GCA_004027185.1 Glis glis
AAAAAAAAAAAAAAAAAAAAGAAAAGGGGTCAGGTCTTAAGAGAATTCAGTTCTGCAGAAAAAAAGGGGGGAGAGAGACTCTGGTCCACAGAGAACAGAGGTTGTGAATGGAATCCTCCTGCTCTACTCCTCTGAAGCCCTGCTCTGCCTTCTTATTTTGTTTAATGCCCATAATTTTCTCTCCTTCCTCTCCACTGACCAATTCAAATATAGCTACCTCTGAGCCCCCACAGGAAAACTGGTGTTCCAAGCTTCTCCGGAAAGATGCAAATAATCTATCTGGAAACACAGAGAACGTCTGTTAACACCACAGGAAGATCATTTGGAAGGGTGTTAAGTAGGCATGGCATGTGGTCAGCTAGAAGGGCGTTTCTTTGTTTGATTCAAATTCTAATGTAGTATATAAAGGAATTTTGTTTCCAGAATATATGATTCCTATTACAAAGTTTTAAAATAGCAATATAGGAAAAAAATGCTTTGATTCTTAAAAACAGCAGGGTGCCTTTTAAGTTCTAGGCATGATGCTGATGCAAGAATAAGCTGAGGTTCCTGCTGAGAATGAAATCCATGGGCCACTGCTGACTGTCTTCGAGGAACTGCAGGAAGCAGGAGAGGTGAACACAAGCAGAGGATATTGGCAAATGTGGATCTGCTTTGCAAAAGGGGGAGGGAAGCAGTTTCCCAAACTCTACATATCAGTGAACAAATTTAATGAGATAACAATCATGGGAAAAATGTGAAGTCTTCTGTTGGGGTCCAAAACAAAAAGACAAAACCCAACAATGCAGGTACAGCATGGGCACATGTGACCCCAATTGGATATCTTGAGAAGCACTTAGGAATTTAAGATGCCCCTCTAATACAGTTTTCATAAAAGCAACTTCAGTGTTGAGAAAAAGATAATGTCAGAATGAGGCAATTGCTAATTTTGTTTTATCCTGTGCTGCTTAAACTATATATCTGGGTTTTCCAAACATTAAAAAATCAGAATATGTTCAGAGGAAAGTGTCTAGGACGCTGAAGGAAGAAAACAAGAGGGAATGGGGAAGTATTCGAAAGTTGCTATCATGGAAGTGTAGAGGAAGTTGACATTTCATTAGCTCTAAAGCTTACATCTAGGACTGGCAAGTGGAATTTACAGAGACACATTAATGCCTCAATTTAAGGACTTTTTTTCCTCTTTTTTGCTACTGGGGATTGAACCTAGGGACATTCTAACTCTGAGCTACACTCCCAGCCCTATTTAATTTTTTACTTTGAAACAGGATCTCACTAAGTTGCAGAGGGCCTCACTAAGTTGCTGAGCCTGGTCATGAACCTGTGATCCTCCTGTCTTAGCTTCCCAAGTACTGAGATTACAGGAGTGCACCACCATGCCTGGATAGTTTAAGGACCTATCAACTAGAATAGCCTGAATTTGGGAGGCCAAGAAATTCCTATCCTTCATGATGTGTCAGCACCACCACAGATGTCAGAAGAGTATGTAGGATAATTACTCATGATCTCCAAGGTTCCTTCCAACCTAGAGAGTCTTCAGTTCTAGAGCTGAGTAATGATATTAACTTAGCTTTTGGGCTCACTTTCATGCTATTCTTTTAGGAGTTGTGGAAATGAAACAACAGAAACCTTACAACCACTTTTCTCATCCCAAGGTGAACACCTGGAGGGGACACAAGACTTCAGCATATCAGTTCGTCTCAGTTTTGATGTCAACAAGGAAAGAACTGGCCAGCTGGGGCAACTGCTTGTTTGATATATATGAGGACAACTGGGTAGAACTATCACATGGGAAATTGGTTTCCAGTGTAGTCTCCAAGTGTACCTGGCTGAGGGGTCCTGAATGCTATGGACCATCCAGTGTTGTTTGTCACTTGGCAGAATATCATCATGATCACTGTAATAAGTCAATATCAACCTTTCTCTTGGTGTTATTATAAACACACACACACACACACAAAGTTGTTGGTGGTGACAATTGTATTCCAATGATGCTATTACATAAAAATGCTCCTAGTTTTGAATATAATGGGGCTTAGGTGATATGAGTGGTAGTCACAGCTTATATTTAGCATAACCAAATCCTAACTTCTTCCAGTATGCCAAATCCTAACTTCTTCCAGTATATACACTCATGATTACACCTGTAAGTCATGTATTTATTTAAGAAACAGTAATATTAATGTCATCATGCATTTCCCCTTTTAATATCTTATATTAAGTATTTGGTTCTGTATTAAATATTAATTTTATATTCCATGGCTCTTGATAACTGCATGAAGTTTAATGGTACACACTCAACTAATAACTAATAAGGAATGAATACATTTTTGATAAAAATAGTTCACTATGAAACTTCAGACTCATTTTTGACCCCACCATAATTCCTTTCACACTTACAGTATACACGATAGGAAAGTTACCAAACAAGAGAGTTCAATATTTTCTAACAATACCAAGCTCAGAAAAGAGCTTGCAGTGCATTTTTTTCTGCTTGCTTTACATTTATATTTGTGTCACAATACAAATAGGGCTTTTACAGTCCAAGATTAATGCTCTGGTGTTCTATGTTTGTTCTATATAATCCAAACTGCAGTTGGACCAAATAACAACAAAAAATAATCAAGTATTGAATACTGAACAACTCATTGTGAAAATATTCATGGACATTCAAGTCAATATCAGAAACATATCCCAGAGTATAAGCATAACTCACTATTTTTATTTTGGTTAAATTTCAGAAATCTGTTATGATAATTCAATAAGAATAATACCTGTAAAGCTTTGCCAGTGATTATCTCAGGATATCTAGTTTTTATGGAATGCTCTTATCATATCCTCATTAGTAGTAATGATATAAAAATAATAATATATATTAGCACCTGAACCTAGAGTCAAGCAAACCATCCATCTGACTCATGAGACATCTTAAAATTATTTCTTAAGTTTTCCACTGGTTCAAAAATAGCTGGTTAAAAGTATTGAAAACCAATGACCTACTTGTTGTGCTCCTAAGTATCATCATCGGCTTAGTACAGTAAACCAGTACAGGTGAATTAAATGGCCATCTCAAGGACTTACTTAATCTAACGACTGCTAGACTGCTAATCCTCACCAATCTTGTCAGAGGCAGTCCAATCTATGGCAGCCCTGCTCAGAAGGCAGCCTCATGAGGAAGTAGAATATCCACTGATGTTGACAAAACTTCCCCATTTAAATAGAAACAATCACAGTGTAGACAGCAAGAATGATGACTTTAGGTTTAAAAACAGAGTTCACAAATCCATTAAGCATGCCTATAGGAATATTTCTAATGTGGAGCAATGAAGGCAAAGGGCAAGGAATGACTGCGTATTGTTATAGAATATGTTTGCTAATTTTGCTTTTATGAATTTCTTCACATTAAATGATTCAAAATGAGCTCTCTCGAATATAAATGTAAGCCTTTGTTAAGAGAATTACTTCCAAGAAAACAAGCAAAATTTTCCTCCATTAAAAGGTTTTCATCTGTTAAACACTCTATTCTAGGGCAGATTAGATTTTAGTGTTTGGTAAAGATGAGATGCTAGAAACTGAGATTATCTCAAAACTGCAGAGCTGCAGGATCATCAAGATTTAGTTCATCCTCCTGTCTTCCTCCAAAACAGCAGCTAGAAGACTGTTCACCCTCTTCAGAGTTTTTAGCATAAATTATATTGAGCCTTCTCTGAGAGAGCCCTAATTTTTGCTTTTGTTTTTAATAAATACTTCATTTCTGAAGAAATTTTGAAAAAGATGTTTGGGGATCATATCATAAAAACACCAGAGTCCAAATGAGGAGGACAACACCCATTGTGCATGCTTTATTATTTTTGTGGGGCTAGAGATTGAATCCAGGGCCTTGCATATGCCAGGCAAATGCTCTACCATTGAGCTACATCCTCAGCCCTCATCCTTTGGGTTTTATACCCAGAAGAAACAACATTGACAACTGAGATGCTGCTACCAGCAACATGGAGGGTGTACTGAGAAGTACTAGACTAGAAGAAACCTGGAGGCCTGGGAGAATGGAAAAAGAACATAGATTCAAACCAAGCATCAAAAGGATGAGAAAGAATAATCAAAATGACTCAGCATTACATAACTTGCAGAAGAGAAGATAGAGGGTATTTTGGAATGGACTCAAGTTATATGTTAGAAAGAATTTCTGCAAAGTGAGGAGGGATGCTGAACACTGAAATGAGCTTCCAATGTAGGTTACATGATATCAATCTTTGATGATGATCTTCTCTTAAAGAAAAGGTTCTAATGTTTGGATTAGTTTAGGCAAAATAGTTTCTCTGAAGATTTAAGGATGACCTCATAAAAGCAAAATGACCTAATATCATTTTATGCCTATTATTCTTTAAGGTGAAAAGTAATCTCCAGAATTTTTTATATAACATAAACTATAACACTCCTGATACCTAATGTGCATGGTTGAAATCCAAATACTTCACCTGTGCGTCAGTAAGCTTACAATCAGGAGTATCCTCACCCCTCTCCCACCAGTTCCAATTAAATTGGTTTAAGACCTTTGTTAAATTTGTTTTAGGTAAATAATATAAACATTTATTTGGAAATAATTAAAACCATATTTTAATTAGCAAAATACAATAATGGGAACTGGGCCCATAACTAGTTAGGTACCCAGGCCAAATAAAGAGATATGAATAGCTATGAAGGACAACTATGAAACTGCTTGATAAAATAACTATTTTTTTATCTTTGCTTTTCTAATTCCAAGATAAAGAGTATAGAGAGGATCCTAAGTTCACTATGGAAAATAATGTCTTTGTATTGACATTCATTTTAAAAATCAGACTCAAAAATATGTACAGTATAGCTAAATTATCAGTCAAGGTCTTTTACATGTCCACAGAGAGAAAATATCAGCTTGAGAACATTTCTTGGGCCTGAGATTTGGGCTGAGACTTGTTTGGAGGCAGTTGTTAGGATCAGTGTTTATTCTCTGGCAGCCAAGGAACTATTACCTGATTCTCCTCGTCAGGGCCTGTATTGCTAGCAGTAGATTGTAAATAAAGACACAGTGTAGTTGAAAGGTCATCTGTCAGACCTGAGTCTCAACCTCACCTCTAATTGTAACATGACTGGGTGAATCTGCATAAGTAACTTTATTTCTCTGAGGACAGCGGTAGACCAACTATCATCTCTTACAGACATTATTTCTCTTTCCTGTTGGTTGGGAAGGCATTATAATAGCATGTAAGGATATACAATCATCATACCTTTTAAATAAAAATGAATTAGAAATGACTCATGTTCCAGAAATGGAACTTCTACCTCTGTATGTGTGTCTGAGAGTTGTATAATCTTAAAATGATCTCATTGACAACATCTCCAATAATTAAAATGTTTTTTGTAGCAGAATGCCAATATATCAATTTACAATAAAAATAGATATCCATTAAGCTAATGAGTGATATTAACTGATTGCTGTATTTTCCCCTACAGATATAAATATAGATATATGGGAAGGAGAATTAAAATCAATGAACTGGTTACAAAGTACAGTCTGGGTTCAGAACCTGGGGAATGAGTTGGAAGGTGTAAATGACTGATGTTTTAAAGCTATGACAGCCGAATGCATTCCCCTGTCTCCAGGGACACATTTACCATGAGTCTTGTAGGCTACCCAGGATCTTTTTACCTATCAAGTGCTGGCAAGACACCACTCACATTTCCCTTTTGAATCTCCCTTTGTATACTTCTACTATTGAATAAACCAACAGCTGATGGGCAAGAATGTTTACTTATAAGAGTTTTTAAGTTACATATAGACTAAATGTTGAAATTCTAAGCTGAAATGTTATTGACTAGCTACATGGCAATGCTAGGTAATAATTATGTATATGCTGTGCTATCTGGAGGCAAAATTGAGTTTCAGTAACATTCTCCATGGGCTGTACTAAAAAATCAAGAATACCTGATTATATATAAGTTCACTCTTTCAAACAGAATATAGTGTTTTTACTTAGCATGAACATTAGTTTTCAGTTTTCCATATAAGAGTCTCTCTTTGAAAATTTTTTTTGGCAAAGGCTAACAGAATTATATACAAAGATGACAATCAATGAAAACAAAAATGCCATAATAATGGGTTCTGGAATTAACAAAACCGAGAACCTGGGAATCAAGCCCAGCTCAACGTTTACAATAATGGGATGCTCACTTGTATCTCACTTTCTATGAGAAGATGGTAGAAAATGAGTAAGTGGAAGGGAATCTCATCTGGTTCTCTGACCATTCATTTCACTGTTACACCAGAAAGTGATATACAATCACAGCTTTCCTGTAAGGCTAGGAAAGGGCATGGAGTTCTTAAGGGACTATTATATATCCAATTTAGAAGCTGCAATATAGGTCATATAAATGTAGTGGGAATAGTAAATGCTGTTGAAAAAGTCTTGGGTTAGGGAAAGCCTAAGGGTACTAGATATTGGGACTATAACAGCATTTCATTGGGTTATTTTACTAGTTATAAGGATTTTTAAAAGGTGAAATTTCTAGACTTCATATATTTACATTTGAAATCTTTTATTATATATTTCTATTTTTATAACAGATGCACACACACACACACACACACACACACACACACATATATATATATATATATATATGGAGAGAGAGAGAGAAAGTGTGTGTGTCTTTGTTCTATGAAAATAACCCAGAAAGCCCATTCAAGGATCAAGTGCATCTAATTCTGAGTTAGAAAATTGTACACTGGAGTATTGACTCCTCTTGTTCCTATTAAAACAGATTTATAGGCAAAAATCCTGAGGAGAATATTTCAGTGACATTCCTCTGTAGTAATGCCTCTTGTTTTAAAAATTCATTTTCAAACAACTTCTGTGCTCTAATCAAGTAGACGCTGTCCAATAGATCTGATAGCAAATCGTATAAATTAAAAAATATTGCCTCATAATAAATCATCTTATTTGTAGATCTAATGTAATGGATTTTATATTTCAGTATGTACACAATTTTTCATAATAAAAATATTTTGGTTAAATTCCTATCGGCGTGCCTCCTGGTTTGAAAAATAACATTTTAAACTTGAAAGAGAATTTCTGGATTCTAGAAGGCTTTAAGTATCCAGCACACACAATGTGTTTTAAATCACCTGCCTTTGACAGCTAACATACCAATATTTAGACTTTATGAGGAACTTTTGCATGTGAAATTAGGACAGGGACTCTTTGTAATGAATTTTTAAAAATCTTAGGTTTACTGGCTAAATTTAAGAGTCTTGAGAGCGATAAATGAAGGAGACATATATTACAAATTGTTATAAAAAGAAAGCACATTTTTAATTAAGTTTAAAAAACAAACAGAATAAAATGACGGAACATTTCAGTGCCCCCCCCCTTGCATTGTAGGACTAAAGAAGCAGCATGCCAGGAGAGGGGTGCGAGCTGAGTCAGTGCTTGGGGAGAGCTGTGAGAAGCTGGGCTCTGCGGGCCACACATTGGGAGAAGCAGTTTTATGACAGCTCATTATAATGCAATATGGAGAAATAATGCAAACAACAGTTGCAGGGGATGTCACCTGAATACTTAGGTGTGGCTACTTGTATGTCTCCATGCAAGCAGCCAAGCAAGCATGTCATGATGCAAGCAAGCACTGATAAAGATAACCACAGGAAGAAATGAAGGCAGACAAAGAAGGAAGGAAGCAAGGAGGAGCCCCACAGTTACAAGTCACTCCACAGACAGACATAAATGATCAGACTTGTCCACTCCGCCACTCTCGCCAAATGTAATTATAAAACTTTTGGTTCTTTATTTTACAGTTAATATCTTAAGCTCTGAAAAATCTTGGTACATCTTTTCTGTGTCACTGCCCAGGTGCCACGTGGTCATTTTATAGAGGAACCATTTCTCATCCATTTCTCATGAACTAGAGGGAGAGAGAGGGGGATGACTGATTTAAATACCCTAACTTGGAATTTACTATGGATTTAAAATCTCTGACTTAATGTTGCATTAACTACTAGTGGCTGCTTTACTGCCTTTAAAACATGCATATATAATTGGATACTGTAATGCTTTGTGGGTAAAATAAATACCGACTCACACTAAAATAAATACTCTGCATGATGAAGTTCATGTAGACATAAATTAATCATTTACCAGTTAACCAATATGAGCAGGAAAGAAATAGATCACTTATTAAAGGTTGCCTCATCTATAAAATGGAAAAAAAAATGAAATGCTGATATATTTTACAGTGGTGCTGTGAGGAAAATGTATAAAATTATTGCTAAGCAGTTTATAAACCATAAAATGCAGGATGAACATTAAATTAATAATATTTGTACTAATTCAGATTCAACACCCTCTGCATTAAATATATCTTTTTGCCTATTGAAGCATACATACAACCAAGCCAAGGCTTTTTATTTAGTTTTTAATGGTGCCTTCGGAATTCTTCAAAGCTCACAGACGTTAGTGGTTATGTTAAAGACTTTTCAATGGCTCACTCCCACCACTTGTAAGACAAAGTTCTTGGATGCTCATAACCCCAACCCTATTTTTAAAGTCTTCTTCCAAAGAGATTTATGTCTTTCACTTGCATAGACATAGTAATTACAAAGGAAACATGGGTTTGAGTTTTTTCAATTAGGTGGAAGTTATTAAAGTGCTCTGGACTTTGCTTTAGACGAAGTTGCAGAATGAGGTAGGGAAGTAATGTTAAAATGAAGGAGAGAGGTGGGTGTGTCAGATCTCTGTGTATCGCATCAACCGATCTGCAGTGCAGACCTTCTGTTTTAGGACAGCAGCACCATTAATCAGCGGGTCTCAAGGCCATCATGCTGCTTGCGATGTTACAGGCTTTAGAGATAAATCAAGCTTCTTTTTCTCAGCTTGCATCTAGAGACGTCATTCAAAGACACAAGGGAGAAATAAGCGATACAGAACAATAGTTCTAAGCAATATAGAACATAGTTCTTCTGCTTCTTCTTTTTTTTAAATAGAGACTTATTATTTGGAAGACCTACTTGTACCAAACCTATATCCTCTCAGCATATTTTTAACAGTACCAATGTCCCTTTGACTCTCAATGGTAAAACACATCAGATGTTTCTCCACTCACTTCCTTTTATCAAGGCCATTAATATAGAAATACCTCCTCTTCTACAATGAAATGATAGATGCCTGGCTGGAGATATCTGAAATATTGTCAAATCTCCTCAATGCATCATGTGTTACCAGCGATAATAAACAAGGACTAATCTTTGGTCATGAACTGTATTTATGGCTTTCTTGTCATGAGGAGGTAGGTATTTTCCTGAATCAGGTTTAAGGGTCTAATATTTATGCTAGGAACCTATATGCTAGGAAAAATGTACTTTAGTTGAAAAGAATCCTCACGTTTTCTTTCACTTAACTATTTAGGGAGCTTGGCATTTCCACTGTGTCTGCCTCTTTTTGCATTGGGATTCATCCAGGAATGTTCTGATTGGGAATCTAATTTATCCCAGTTAATTTACCATTTTAATGATTACTGTATCCTTAATAGGAAAGATAGTAGGGAAAGGAGTATGGCTAAAAGCAAATTTATTCCAGTCAAAGCTTATCAGTGGTCGACGGAAGCACAATGAAACTGCTCCTTCCTTCTTCTAAATCCAACGTGGGGGTGGAGGGGACAAAGGTTTCCCTAACAGAACTGTAATAAAGGCAGAACACCAGTATATACAACTAATGGAAGGCAAATTAAGGTTCTGAGAGAGAAGAAGTAAGGTAAATAAGGACACAATTCTACCTTGATTCGACTTAATCAAGTAGGTAGGTACTGGGCACTAGAGTAGGTGCTTGGGATACACCAGTCAAGACCAACAAAAATTGGTGCCCTCATGCAGCTCATGCACTAAGAAAGAGAGGCAGACTAAATACAGGTAAGTTGTATAATTTATCAGAAGGTGAAAGTATGGAGAGAAAGAAATCAGGAAGGTTAGGAAGTGTGGGAAGGGGAAGCATTTTTAGGAAGAATCATTGAAGGTCTTACTGAGAAGGTGACGTGTGAACAAATACTAGAAGAAGGTGATGGAGCAAGTCCTGTGGTTTCCTGGGGACACAGGAAGTAGCAAGTTTGAAGGCTGTGAGGCAGGTGGAAGTACAAGGGATCCAGCATGGCTGGAGGAAACAGAATGGGAGAGGCAGGAGCCGGAGGAGGAAAATAGGCCAGGGAAGGCGTAGTTGGCTGGTTGAATGAAACAGAGAGCCACTGCAGCTTTTTGAGTCAAAGAACAAAATGATGTGAATTAACACTTTATCAAAAATTGACTGTTGGGCAAAGATAGAAGCAAATAAATCAATTAAATTAATTTATAGTTTAACTCCCCTCTGTAGACGTTTAATAGGATTCTGAAATTTATGACAGACGAGAGTTCAAATGCAGATGCAAAAACACTGAAGTTATAACTATACAAAGGTAAAATGGGTTGGAAAAGAGAATTCAATAAAAAAGTCAATTTATTTTCATGGCAACAAATGGTAAGTTTGAATACATTTTTAACGTTATGAATATAGGATTAAAAATGATTAAAGCTTGGGAACTTCACGCATCAACTGCTACAGAATAGATGAAAAATTTCCCTCCTTCACATTGTCTGGGTTATGGAAATTTAACAAGTGTCTTATAACTTTGAGATGGTCTTCTCAGGCTTCCTTCCATCCTTTGCTTCTCAGGAGTTGGAAGTTGGGAAAACTTGAGCAGTTAAGAAGAAAGCATACCACCAAGAATGATGAAGGGAACCACAGTTTGGATTAATTTTGGTTTTAGTTTGAAACTTAAAACATACGAATGATGGGAACATCAAGTCTTTCCTAAAGAATAAAGAAAATGGGAAAATAAAAGCAGCGATGAAAAGTAAATTTAGCCTTCTATTCAACCTTCCTGGCAGTTGTAATGATTAGGTTATGAAACAGCTCTTTCCCATCTCTCCTGGGCTGTTTAGGTTTAGAACAAATTGGAGCTGAAAAAGTGTCAAAATTCACAGTAGGAGTGCCCACGAAGGCCACTTCCCTCTCCGAAGTAGGTTACCACATTCATCTGGGGAAATTTCTATTGAATTATAATTAGGTGGCTAATTAAAAAGGGGATTATCAACTGTATTAAAATATGCCAAGAAGATGTGTACATCATTTATTCTTTAATTTTGGAAATCCACCTTTTCCTTAGAAAAATTCTCACTGGGAAATTTCATGTTTAATATGTAAGTTTTCTTTTTTTTCTTCTTAAATTATTTTTATTGAAGTGAGCCTAAGATGTTTGTTTATCAAGGTAATGGGTGTAAGTTGAGTTTCTTTTGTTAATAAGAAGGGCGTAAGCATCATAGTTAGTGTGTGTGTGTATGTGTGTGTGTGTGTGTGTGTGTGTGTGTGTGATGCTGGGGATTGAACCTAGGGGCATTCTACCTGCAAGCTATATCCCTAACCCTATTTTATTTTAAATTTGGAAACAGGGCTTCTCTAAGTTACTAAGTTGCTGAGGCTGGTCTTGAACTCCTGTGATCCTCCTGTTTCAGCCCTTCAAGTGCTGGGATTACAGATGTACACCACCATGACTGGATAGAACAGAAGGCTGTTGTAACAACCCCAAGGTACCCAGAAAAATTACTTTTAAGTGAAAGAAATAATAATGATAAAAGTAATATCTGATGCTACTTATTCATTGCTAATATATGCCAAATGTTTTAGGTCTCATTTAATTCTTCTGACAACCCTATATGGTAATTTAATGCCGATTAGAAAGATGAAGACATCGAACTCAGAGAAGTTAGGTAAATTATTTGAGGTCACAAAACTTGAAGTTTATAAAGCTAAAATGCAAATTCAGATCTTTTGACCTCAAAACTCTTGAGGTCAAAAGCAATAATCTTCTCCCCTTAAAACAGTTCAACATTAAGTCAAAACTATTTTGTTCTATTTGACTTATTTTGAAATTTATAGTACTCCTGTATTATATAACCAGTTAATCAGGATCAACCAGAAGACTGTATTTCCTAGCCATTTGTCCAAACACCAATTTATTTTATAAGACACATGCATGACCATCAGGAGACTCCTGATGCATTATTAACAGCAGAGGTTAAAAAGTAGCAGTCACCTGGCAATGTAAGTTACATATTACTTGTCTTTTCCTAGTTTCTTCTAATTTCTGAGAAGATGCAACTTAAATGATAGCCACGGACTTTGGTACCATCCTATCTTTGGGATTCCAGTCCAGTTAAATATTAAATGGGTCAGTCTATCACTAAAGGAACCTAAAAATTGACCACCCAGGCAGATGACTTGGCAGATAGGCATGACTAACTCTACAGGGAGGACTTAAGAAATTGCTGAGAGTGCTCAGCACGAATACCATGTGGATGTTGGAGTTCCTTCTCAAATATGTAATGACAACAATAACAACATCATTATACTTATATTTTGGGGGGACTTTCTGTGTATTAGGCATTGTGTTTATTACATACATCACTTTACTGTTTCTCAACCTTGATACTTTTTAATTAAAATAATTTTTTGGTACTGGGGATTGGGAATTGAGCCCAGCCCTATTTTATTTTTTATTTTGTAATAGAGTCTTGTTTAGGGCCGGCCTTGCCAAGTTGCTGAGGCAAGCCTTGAACTTGCAATCCTCCTGTCTCAGTCTCCCAAGTACTGGGATTACAGGTGTGTGCCACTATGCCCAACAACCTTGATACTTTTGACCTTTTAGGCCTGATGCCCCTTGTTGTGGGAGGCTGTCCTGAACATCTAAGGATGCTTATCATCATCCCTGGTTTCTACTCACCAGATACCAGTAGTACACCCACCTCCTCTCATTGTGACAGTCAAAATGATCTCTAATCATTATCAAGTGTCTCTGGGAGGCAAAGTCATCTGCCATCCTCCCATTAAGAACTTCTGCTTTGCTTCCTCAACAACTTTAGGAGGTTGGTGTTATTAGATTAACATTACCGATGACGAAACCGTGGCTCCAAGAAGTTTAAGTAAGACACACTGATGTAAATTACAGAGCTCAATGCGTGTAGACTGTCTCACTCTTGAGCACTTTTATATTGTGCCTGAAATCCCTATGTGCATCTCATGTGCCCTCTTTCCCCCACCCCAGCCCCTTTCACTGCTACATCTCATCACGAGGCTGGAGCAGTGGGAGGGAAGGGAGTGCACATGACATACTGCACAGAAATTTTATTGTACGGTGGTCTTTTATCCAACAGATTAATTGTTTTAATTGGAATTCTGGAAACTAATGAAAAAAAATTACAAGTGTTAGATGGTCTATTCTCCGGGTTCTTGAATCTGTCTGATTTCATTCTAACCAATTAGCATGCCATTATGGAAGAATATTGTGCTGAAAATCAATATGAAGCTAAACACTAATATTTTATTCAGTATTAAAAATTTATACAAATGGTAATACAAGTGCTTTCTCTCAACTTTCTCTAAATGAGAAGAAATGCTTCCTTAGGGCGATTTCAGCAACAAAGAAAATTATCTTCTTAGGAGACTATCAGTATTATGCTTTACATAGATCATTGCTTAAATGAATCAATAAGATTTAATTGAATGAAATTTATTTTCTACTAATATGTGAGTTTTTCAGGGTATCTAAAATTGTTTTTCTTTTAATACTGATAGTATAATCTTATGTTAACATGATAGAAATAAATTATTGTCCAATACTGCTAAAAAGAATGAAGTAACTGCCATACTTTTCCTGATTTTATGACATCACTTCTTTCTTCTTTTTTCTTTTTCCATTTGGATATTATAGCCTTTTTTTAAAAAAAAATTCAGATATAATCTTAGGCTGGAATTTGAATCTAAATATATCCAGGTTCCGCTTTTTATGTCTTTCTTGCAAAGAGGAATATACCCAGATACACTCTAATACACCTAGATTTACTCTAAGCTAGAGCTAATAACCACTCAGATATAGTTTAGTTAGGCATCATTTTGAAGATGTATTTCAACTCTACTTTCCAAATTGTGCTCCCCCGCTCCCTTGCCTTTCCAAGGCCTGGCCTCACCATGCACTTCCATTTTATACCCTTGAGTGGACCCTGTAGAGCTTTCTGGCTCCCCCCTCCTTGTTGCTTGTCTCTCTGCTTCTTCTATCCTCCTACCTTCAGGATCTTACCCTTCCAAACTAGGGTAGACTGAAATATTTCCATAGTTTGGATCTAATTTACAATTCTTATCACTTACACACCCTAATTCCCAGCTTCTCAGTTAAATATTTGAAGTCTTTAGAAACTATACCTTTTAATATATCTCTAACTTTGCAAATTATTATACTGTGTCCCTTAGTATTAGAATTAGAAAAATTTGCTCCATATTTTTGTGATCTTCCAATTGGGTAGGCAAGATCAGTCAGTTAAAAATGCACGTACCTTGAAAAACTTGGTTGTAATTCTAAAGGCACATTAGAATTTAAAAACCGACATGCAGAATCAAAGCAAAAAAATCATTGAATAAATTAAGCTAACTGAAACATTTGAAACTGGAGGTATGTTCAGCATAGTAATCATGACTACAAATAGAAAATTTAAACTAAAAAATAACATTTAATGGGTTGACTTTTCTAAAATACTGATAGGATTTCATTAATAAATATTTAATGCATATAGCTATTCTGAATGTTCCTTTAAAAATGAAAGACTAATACCTTAATGAGAGGTATTATTGCATGAATGTATTTGAATCTGGCTTATGAAAAATAGGACTTGAGAATTTGAAATGTGTGCATAAAATGCAAATGGATTTAATTAACTGAAAACCCATAAGACAGAACTTCTTCAAATAAGCAATTACTTTGGGGACTAATAGTGTAAATAGAATCCTGATTCATTAGCACAAATACCCATATGAGAGAAGGATCAGCAAATTTTATTCTTTATTTATGCACACATGGTAATATCTCATTAATTTGGGGCTTCAACAAATTTAAAATCTTTTGATAATTTGCTCATAAACTGGGCTGACGTTTACTTTTGTTTTGCAAATACTTTATTTATAGGTAGATAATATATGGTGTTTTAAACATTTGTTTGCAGTCTTATTTATACTTTTTAGACACAGAATAAACAATTTTCAAGGAACCTCTGGCACTTTACAAGCTCCTACATACATCCAATCTATATGCTAATAACAAAATGTTCATATGATTTATTATAACAGGTCTTCTTAAGAACTTTTACTTTGTAATGTTTTGTTGAAGTTACTCTATGTAAAGGTAATAAAAGCCACATTTGTTTAAAAGTTATCTATAATTCAGGCTTCCCACAAATTCAGATATGCTATCCTCTCTAATTCATTGGAATAAATGAAATTTTACAATATTCACAGTTACACAGAGTTCCTTTAAATATGCATTAGAACATACAAACATATAAAAATAAAATACAATAAGTAGTGAAAATAACATGATTTTTATGAATAGACAAGAGAGAGTAAACTGTCCATTTCAAATCATCTTAAGTCCTTAGTTACGATACCCTGGGGAAAAACTCCAGTATTGTGGCCCTTTCTTCAAAAGCTGATTTTGCTCACTTGGGATGATTCTAGTTCTAATCAATTGCAGAGTGATAAGTTTTTCCAATTAAAGACAGTCAGTGTGGAGGCCAAGAAGGATGGATGCTCCAAGCTAGGGCATCTGGGAAGAAGAGAAATGCCAGTGCACAGCAATCTGGCCATGTCTAAATCTTCCTTGTATGTGGCCATGACTTTTCAGAGTCCACATGTCAATGTTCAGCACAAAATGCTACTCACTAAAGAATTTTAAGTGTGTATAAAATGTGTAGAAGAGTTATGTTATTTTAATGATCAAAATTCGTATGTAGGTCAAAGTGATTTAAATTTTAAACCATGGCAAGTGTATTCAACTAGAATTGAACTAAAAAAAACGGAATATTCCTATTTTTTAACAAAACATTCTGAAGACAAATCTGGATATTATTCGTAAGTCATGCCATCTTTGCAAGAAGTATTTCTATTTCTTTGTTAAATATTGTAAGGAAATTATAAAGAGGGGAAAGCCACTTCTGTTGCTCAAATTAGTAGTTACTTACCATGCAAAGGGGGAAAATAAACTTCAATTCCATTTTCATAACTTAATCAAGAATGCTTGATGAAGAGCCCTCTTTCATGTGCTTCTTGATCGTTGTAAAACCTAGGAAGCAGATAAAAGCACAGAATATTTTATCATCAAGAAGAAAAGGACTCAAACAATTTTAGCTTCTTATGTTAGGATTCTCATCAGATCAAGAACTATCCCAGCCAGCTACATGACAATCTACTAGCGGCAGATAAAAAGTGTAAGAAAGGCTGAAATGACTACCACCTTAGGAGACAGAACATTTGGAATCAAATCCTACTCACACTGCTAGTCTGAATGAACTTTAAACTCTTCAGGGAGGCTCACTTCTCCCGCCTCTCAGGTGGAAGCAATACTATTAGCTATTGGATGGGACTGTTCTGATCATCAAGTGAGATGATGTGGGGAAAGATATTCAGTTAACAGTAAAAGTATTGTTAAACCGAAATAAATTTGGCCTAAACCAGCCTCTGTAACTTTAACATAAGTACGCCCAAAGCAGTCTCTGTATACAGTGACGTGTGGCTCAATGTGTAAACACATTGCCAGGGAACCTAAGAGTATCTGCATCCTGGCCAATCATAGCAACTGAACCTCCAGCCACTCAGAGGCTTCAAGCTGCCCAAATATGACCGTGTAAGGCAAATACCAACTGCAGCCAATCAGGTTATTCCTGTATGTCACTTCCTGTTCTCTGGCTATACATATAACCCATCCATGTGGTGGGGTGGAGCTGTCTGAACTGTCAGCTCTGGCATTTTACCTGATTCTAGAAGGACTTGAGATGGCTTCCAAAATAAAATGAATGATATATATATATATATATATATATGTATCCTATATTTGTCAATACAAGTAAAGCGATTGAAGTTATAATTTATATTTGAATTTCTTGGTATTTTAGATCACAGTAAAACATAATTTGTCTTATAACTGCTGATCTTAGTAGAAAACACATCCCTCCAAGGAAACCAAGTATTTTATCCTCCTGATATGTAATTCATACAGAAAGTGTTTTGTTTTTTTGCGGTACTGGGGATTGAACCCAGGGGCATTCTACCTCCGAGCTCCACCCCACCAGCCCAATTTTTTATTCTTTATTTTGAAAAAGGGTCTCACTAAATTGCAGAGGACCTCACTAAGTAGCTGAGGCTGACCGCAAACTCAGATCCTCCTGTCTCAGCCTCCCAAGTACTGGGATTACAAGCATGCACCACCACACCCGGCTCATAGAGAAAGTTTTAATGCAAAACATAATATAGGGACATTGAAGTAAAATGGACCATTTTTATGACTAGGACTGACTGCCTAGTATGGAAATTGAAAAGCAAAACAATACTTTTGCTTGGAAGTAGTTGTTATTTCTGTAAAAATTATATTATTCCTAGAGACAAACCTGAAGTTTGGATCAGGAAAATCCTAAATAGAAACCCAATAACACCCACTTAGCAAATCTCCTGTTGTCTTCTCTCTCAAACACACAAAGAGATAATTAAGTCACCTTCTCAATACTGAAGAAGGGCTTCTGAAAGAGGTCATTTGTTGCCGGTGACTCTAAGACAGTTGCTGCTCACTAGTAAATGGGGTAGAGCTGCGAGGATGAAGTATGGACACAGCTGTGAGGCAGTACTGACAGACGCCCAACCCACTTCACGGAGCCATTCCAAAGGGGAAAGGAAGAGGGCAAGATAACCACCAAATGATTTTATCAATGAAACAAATTACAGCATAAGACCTCCTCCTCGAAGTCTGAGTATTTCTTGGCTTCCAAGAAATCTCACTTCCCATCTTCTAGTAAACTCCCCTGAATTTTCCTCTTCTGGCTTTTCTTCTTCTGCCTTCCCTTAAATGTGTGCCCCACACAAAGTACTCCACTGGGCAGCCTGATTTCAGTCAAATCAAAGCATCATTTATACATTTTGATGCTTTTCTGGACTAGATTCTCATCTCCATCCTCTCCTGAATTTGCCTGCCTGCCTTCTTTCCCTCCCTCCCTCCCTCCCTCCCTTCCTTTCTAATACTGAGGGTTGAACCCAGGGACATTTTTTACCTCTGAGCTAAACCCCCAGCCCTTTTTATTTTTCATTTTGAAACAGGGTCTCACTAAATTGCTGAGGCTGGCCTGAAACCCACGATCCTCCTGTCTTAGCCTCCAAAGTACTGGGATTACAGGCATGCATCACTATGCCCAGTCTGAATTTGCTTTTTTTTTACCTAAAATAATGGCATAGGCACCTTCCCTGTCCTAAAGACCTTATGACAACTTCATTCTCTTGTTCCATCATTGTACCTCCCCACAATGTGTTATACAATTTGCATACCCATGACCATTGTCAGAAACTCATGCCCCACCCACCATCTCCCATCAGGCAGAGGCCTACGTCTAATGTATTCCCTGGTTCCAGTCTCCATCATTCCTTAGCTTTCTGGTGTTTCCAGTTTCCTTCCTAAACTTCACACTTCTCCTTTTGCTTGAAAATTCCAACAGCTCTCCAATGGATCCCGCAGGATCAAATCCAAAACTTCTTAATATAACTTTCTAAGATCTGAGATCAATATATTAACTACTTTACCCATAACCTTTCCACATAATATCTCTAGTCATACTAAACTATTTCCCCGTGCTCCCACCCTTTCCCTGAAAAATTGTTTCCTGCCTCCCAAACCCCAGTTAGTAGCTTTCTGCTGTCTAAATGCTCATATTTTAACACCCAGTTTAAATACCACCTACTTCTGGGATCATCCTAAATCCTTGAGTAAGAATTTATTCTTACAGCAGGGCGTGGTGGCGCACATTGGTAATCCCAGTACTTGGGAGGCTGAGACAGGAGGATCGCAGGTTCACGGACAGCCTCAGCAAGTAGTGAGACTCTCATCATCCTAGCAAGACCCTGTTTCCTGGGCGTGTATCTTGGAGGTAGAATGCCCCTGGGTTCAATCCCCAGTACCAAAAAAAAAGAGTTCATTCTTACAAACCAAGTATCCTTAACTGTATTGTTACTATGAAAACTGCATTTAGGGTATTTCAGTTTTATTTTGAAAAGCTCTACTTTGGTAGAGCCCTTGCTCTCAGAAGTTTATAATATAACTAGGAAACCTTCTTGATTCATTTCTAACTCCCATGGGGGTAATATTCAATACATAAGTATTGTGGGTGTTATATAAATAATAGATTAATAGATGATTTTTAAAAGTCAAACAAACCATGCAAGCATATGATTTTAGAAAACATCTTCCTTTTTTTGTGTGAGTGATGCTGGGGATGGAACCCGGGGACATTCCTATTTTATTCTTTATTTTTAAACAGGGTCTCACTAAGTTACAGAGGCCTCACAAGTTGCTGAGGCTGGCCGCAAACCTGCAATCCTCCTGTCTCAGACTCTAAGTACTGGGATTACAAGCGTGCGCCACCACATCCGGCTAGAAATATCTTCTGAATCATAAATGACAAAAGTAAGACTGCCCAAATTTAGAAGACAAAAAAAAAAAGAGGAAGGATAAAAAAAGTCCAACTACAGGTGGACATGTTATTTTTTTCTCTTTTTAAAATGTTATTTGACCATTTTATAAAAGTCAACTAAATATTTATATCTCAGGAAAAATGTTGCATTCATTTTAAAGAACCAGATCACAAAATGCATCTGACATTACACATAAATATATCTTATGGCATAAACATACCACATGGTGGATCTTTCATGAAGGATAGAAAATGTTTTTCCCATGCCTATCCTAGCACCTGACATGTGTAAGATAGCACAATATTTGTTGGATAAATAAATGCTTACTCAATCACTTATCTTTCTGGTTGCCCCCAATCCCTCACTTCCCTTTCACAGCCAAAGTATTGCAAATAAAGACCAATGCTCGTCCTTTCTTACCTCTCTTTTGTAGCTCATACCACTATAATCCAACACCAGTCATATCACCTTGTTCAGTGCTGAAACAGTGACTTCCACTCTGCCTCTTCTCTGGGTGGATTCAAACTTCTGTGTTGCATTAGGAGCAGGGAGGGAAACAGCGACTGTAGCTCACCTCCTGGAAGTCACTGAGCATGTGCTCTGTGACAACTCAGCTTCTGTGCTCCTTCCTCCACACCGCCATGCCAGCCAGTGGTAGAGGCGAGGCAACAGTGCCTCGTGAACATTTGGTTTCTTTATCCTGGCCACAAAACAGCTACTGATTGGAGAAGGAAATGGGGCTGTACTCACAGGCTTCCCTGGTATGCAGGTTCAGATTTTCTCTCCAATTCAGACCCTAGAACCTCAGACTGTCCCATGCTCAAACTCAGTACGATTTCTACTTTCTTTCTAGTGACCACCAAGGTGTCAATTTGACTTTCCTCTCATCATGCTGACTCCCCAAGTATCTTTTTAAGATATATGCAAAATGTAAAATATTCTCAAACAGGCAGGACCACAGACAGAACCAGTCACCGCTATATTTCTGGTATTTACCACTTAGCAATTTATTCTGTTTCAAAAACAATTCTCTCCTGATCAGTATTTGCCACCTTTGCTCAACAAAACAAAATTTCTGTCTTTTTCATTCACCTCAGCTGACCACGCCCACCTTCCAGAAACCCTTCCTTCCTTGCCCCACCATGACCCAGCGAGCTCCTGGATTTCCTTCTATTTCTTTTGTGATTCCTTCTTTCAGCCTTCATGGGGTCATCCTTTACTGTGGACCACTATGGGTTTGATTTCTTCAAGACTTTAGTTTCAGTGTTCTTTTCTATTACTCACTTTGCAGTCTTTCTGTAAGCAATCATCTCCACCTCCAGACCAATGGACATGAAGGTGAGTCACAACCCCAGCCCTCCTTGACAAGCTCCACACCCAGAATCCAATGGGTGTCTGCTCTCTCCTGTGATGTCCCAAGACATCCAAGCTCAACGTGTCCAGCACTGGACCTAGCATCTACCTTTGTGAACATGTTCCTCTTCTGGTGTTCCCTGACACTTCCTCATGGTCTCCGGGTAAATATCATAGAAGATGGCCCATCAATTTTACCTCCTATATGTCTCTTGAATACACCTTTTTTTTTTAAAGAAATCACCCAGGCATCCTTCCTCCCCTGGGCCCAGGTATCACTATCTCTCTACTAAAAATGTTCAACTGGTCTACATAAACTTTTGCCCCTTACTAGCCCATACTCCATGCTGCAGCCAGAATTATTTTTTCAAAATATGAACCTAATATAACCAACATGTTTTGTTTCTCCAAACAAAAATAAACACAATAGAAAAAACAAACAAAAAAACCCCCAACCTTTTCAGTTGGTCCTAGGATAAAAGCATATTTCTTGTTGCTGTGGTGTGTGTGTGTGTGTGTGTGTGTGTGTGTGTGTGTGTATGTGTGTGACTGGGAATCGAACCCAGGGGCATTCTACCTCTGAGCTATACTCCCAGCCCTATTTTTAATTTTGAAACAAGATCTCACTACGTTGCTTATGCTGGTCTTGAACCTGTGATCCTCCTATCAGATTCACAAGTACTGGGATTACAGGCATGCGCCACCATGCCCAGCTGGCATATTTCTTAATATGTTTAAAAAGGCTTTCATGGTGATGGCCCCTGATTATATCTACAGACTGCTCCCCTGCCTCTCTACCCCAGACCCTATGGCTTTCCTTCAATATCTCATGTTGCCACATCTCTTGCCTGCTACAGGGCTTCCCCAAATACCATGCCCTCTGCCTGTACTCCTGTAGTTGACTCCTATGCGTCATTTAGCTTTCATTTTCCAGAACCTTGTATCTCTCCTGTGTAGCATGTGGGAAGATTTTGATTTCATACTGACTTGTGTCTTTCTTTACTGTCCATCTTCCCCACTAGACTACAGTCCAGTCGAGAGCAGGGAAGAGCTGATGCAGTGACAGTGTCTGGCACACCTTAGGCAACGTGAGTGTATGAATATAAACACAGATAGAAAAGTTCTGCGGGGGGCCGGGCGTGGTGGCACACTCTTGTAATCCCAGTACTTGGGAGGCGGAGACTGGAGGATCCGGGTTTGCTGCCAGCCTCAGATACTTAGTGAGGTCCTCCGCAACTTCGTGAGACCCGGTTTCAAAATAAAGTATAAAAAATAGGGCCGGGGGTGTAGCTCAGAGGTAAAACGTCCCTGGGTTCAATCCCCAGCACTGCAAAAAAAAAAAAAAAAGTTCTGCGGGAAAAATGTACTCATGGTGTAGAGTTTAAAAATGTTAAAGATAAGCACAGTGTTGAGATCGGTCACAAGACCCTCAAGAGCTTTGGATACGTTTAAGAAATTAAAGTAAGCTGGACATGGTGGCATATGCTTGTAATCCCAGTACCTGAGAGGCTGAGAAAGGAGGATCACAGGTTCGAGGCCAGCCTCAGTAACTTAGTGAGACTCCCTAGCGAGACCCTGTTTCAAAACAAAACCAAATAAAAAAACAAAACAAAAAAGGGCTAGAGGTCGAATGCACCTGGGTTCAATCCCCAGTATCAAAATGAAAAGAAAAAAAAAAAAGAAAAGTAGAGAGCCTCCTTTTTAATTCCAATTCAGTAGTGAAAGGAAAGGAATGATAGAGACATTTTAATAAAAGATATCTCCTGGACCGAAGCAAATGGCTTTCTTATATAAGAGATATGCTAAGATATGAGGGTAATATTTTCTAAGTCTGTTTTCAGTAGTTTTGCTACTGCATTTACTGAGCAAGAGCCATTGCAAGGGGATGAAGAGAGAACTGGGACCAAAGACATGTTGGGGAGGGAAAGGGAAGAAGAGATTAAAAATGTTCCAGTCTCTGGGTGTGAATATTCTGCTGGGTACACCTTTTTATATCCTAGCTTCTAAAATCCAGGTCAGCATATGCAACATAATTGTCTCTGCTTCCATATGGTGACAGAATTCGAGCAAATGTATCATGTTCTCAATAAACAGGCAAAATGAAAATGTTGCATCAGTTGTTCTCCCTCAGTTACATTCCAAAATACAGAACCTCAACCCTCCCCAGTCATGAAACACAAATTTTAAAAGTTGGAATAGTATCAGTTATGAAGGCGCGTTTGCAAGGATGGGAGTAACAACAATCCACACTGGAATCAGATCTGCCATCTGATTTTGATTTGACACAAAGGGGGAGAAACACATTCCATTTAAGAATGACAAATAAAGCTGTCAATGTGATCCATTTATAGCCCCTTGGAGAAAGCCACAGATCCATAGAATATTCTGAGAAGCTGGTTATCGTATTGCTCTTTCAAAGAGAGAAGGTATAGAGGTGCCCCCTGGACTCCTCTCTATGGAAACTAAGGTTAGCTGGAATCACTTTCTGTAGTCTGTCCTTGCTGCATGTTCCTTTAAGGGGACAGTGTGAGCCCCAGAATTTGTATTAAATAGTGTGTAACAATGGAAAGGATGGGCTGGGGAAGTGGACTTGTTTCAGCCTGGTGAGATGCAAAGAGGGGCTACAAGGAAATGAAGCCTAGTTGTCTTTGTAGCTCCCACCACCCCTGGCCTCACCAGTGTAAGGAGCCCCTTTTGAAAGATCTACTGTGGACAAAAGTTACAGTAAACTATAAAATCTTAATTATAAACACCCAGAGTCCTAGTCATTTTTGAGCATTTTTTATGAGTTATTGTAGGCTTAGGTACAAATGCACATGCCAAAAACAAAATGTTGGAAACACAGTCTCCCTAACTCCTTATTACTATACTCAGGCTTCCTTCTTTAAAGGAGCGGTTTTCTATTAAATTACATATACATATATTCATGTATAAGAATATATAAAATATGACCCTCTGCAAGGCATAGCTGATTTTTTTTCTCCTTGGCATTGGCTGCTAAAAAACTGAGAATAAAATTTGTTACTATCTTCTAGCAAGAGTGTTGAATTTCATGGCATAAATTTTGAGTATGAATCTCTCTGCTGGCCTTATCTTATGTTCTTAGCCTTATTTTTTCCTTGGACTCATTTTTTCTTACGTATTTGGAATATATTTTATATTGCTGTACAGTATGTATTTTTATTAGCCTTTCTCTGTAAGCCTTAAATCCTTTCCAGCGTATAAATAAAATATATAACATTTATAGATAGTCCTTTTTTTCCTCCTATGGAGGGTGGCAAAATTTTTCATAGGCAACATAAAATTGATTACCATAAATGTATGAACGTTAATATACTGGTATGTATAGTAATTAATTTTTCTGTGATATTTCATTCAATAGTCCAATTATACTTTCTTTCCTTTTTTTTGTGGTACTGGGAATTGAACCCAGGGGCATTCTACCTCTGAGCTACACTCCCAGCTCTTTTTTTTATTTTTTGTTTTGAAACAGGGTCTCACTAGGTTGCTGAGAGTCTTGCTATGTTGCCAAGGCTGTTCTCAAACCTGTGATCTTCCTATCTCAGTCTCCCAAGCACTAGGATTATAGGCATGTGACCCCATGCCTGGCTCAATTAGTCTTTCTTAATGTTTATACATATAGTTTTAGAGCTGGGATTCTTAACCTGAGGTGCATGAACTCTTTCAAACCATATGCTAAAAATTGTGCATCTAAGTTTTTATTAAGGAAAAGTTTCAAAATTTTAATCTAATTCTGAAAGGTGAGTGTGACCCAAAATATTAAAAATTATTGCTTTGCAGTAGAATAACCCTAAAAGACTTCAAAGATCTTGGTCTTTATTCAGCTAACTGACAATATTCAGTACCTACTAAGTGCCTGGCAGTGTAATAGATGTTCAAAGAATGACAGGAAACATGGAAGCTTGACCTCTGACCTCGGGATTATTCTAGTCCAGTGGGGTTGAGGGTAGACAAGAAAAAACAAATGTGGAATGATCAGATGATAATGGATCAGATGTAATAGAAAGTGAGTGAGACTAGGTGCTTAGGGAAACCCTTTCTAAGGAAGTGACATCTTAACTGGGCCAAACAAGATATGAGGAAAGAACATTCTAGAGAGAGGGAAAGAGCTAACTCAAAGACCCTAAGGGAGACACACACTTGTTCTAATCCATAACTCTTCTAGAAGATATGAATGGTAGATCTCTAATTTTACATTTCCCATACTTTGGTCTTGAAATATCTGCATGATCTTTTCCTTATTTTCATTTTCTTTTTTTTTTTTTTTTGCGGTACCGGGGATTGAACCCAGGGGCATTCTACCTCCGCGCTACACCCCCAGCCCTATTTTTTTATACTTCATTTTGAAACTGGGTCTCACGAAGTTGCGGAGGGCCTCACTAAGTAGAGAGAGAGAGAGAGAGCGCTGAGGCTGGCTGCGAACCCAGATCCTCTGGTCTCAGCCTCCCAAAGTACTGGGATTACAAGTGTGTGCCACCATGCCCGGCACTCATTTTCTTTTTTTCTTAAAGTTACATTTCCTAATGTGAGGGAAAGATATTTTTAGATATCCTCAAAGTGCATTGCATTTTGTTATAGATTAAATTCATTCAATAAATATTGGAGCCTACCCTCTTTAAGGCACTGTGGGATTTGCCCCTGAGATACTTAGCACAGACCAAGTGAAAACTGACTGCCATATATGTAAACCATAATGCACCTTAAATCAATCCTGTTTTGTTCTGTGTCCTAGGTTTATGAACCAAGTAAATTCTAGAGCCCAGACCTGTTAATGCATAGTTTAAAAAACAAAGCTCTTTAGAAGGGCAGCAGTCACCTTGTTAAAGTTGAAGATGGATAAGTAGGAGAAAGGAACACATAATGAAAGCTGGAACTAAAATTTTTTTCAAAATGGGAACATTGTACTCTATGGCTTGGAAAACACTGCATGAGTCTGGCTGCATAAATCATTAAATTAAGATGTGAATAAAGATCATAAATAGCTCCCACATTATTAGATGTTAGCTTTCCTGAACTAAATTATTTGAGTACGTTAAGGAAATATTATGCCAATAAGATGAGTATGATGCTAAGGTCACAGAATTCTATCTGGTGTTTACCAGGTACCTCACTGAGGACTCCATGTACATAGCCTTTGAGGTAGGGACTATTATTATTTTTATTTTACAGATAGGGAGAAACTGCGGTTTAGAGAAGCAAAATGATTGGCCTGAGTCACAAAGCTCATTGGAGACCCACCAGGGACTGGAACCTAAGCAGTGTGGCTCCTCCAAATACCATCTCAGAAGTTGTCCACCAGTCCTGTCACCTACACTATAGGAGCCTGGCAGCCTGGGAATTATCTCTGGTAAACTCATATCTCCTTGCTGGCTAAAAGGCTTTGGGGAACAACAATCATGTGCCAGTTAATTTGAATATTAACCAAACTAATATAAGATGGCAAATCTGCTATTAAGAGTAACACATAGTACTTGGGAGGCTAAGACCGGAGGATCCGGGTTCGCGGCCAGCCTCAGTTACTTAGTGAGGCCCTCCACAACTTAGTGAGACTCTGTTTCAAAATAAGGAATAAAAAATGGGCTAGGGGTATAGCTCGGAGGTAGAATGCCCCTGGGTTCAATCCCCAGTACCGCAAAAAAAAAAAAAAGAGCAACACATATAATTTTTTAAAAGTATACTTGACTTTGGATCAGAGTCAATTATTTGGACTATCAATACTATTCCCTCTTAGAAAACAGGGAAAGAATGAAAGAGAAAAAAAAATCCAAAGGGTTAAATGTACTTATTTGAAACTTCCCTTAAAAGTACAAATACTATTTTGCTAACTGATTTCTGTCCCCATTGAACCCATTGTTTTTCTTTTTTGATATTGACATTTCAATTTGCAAAAGGGAGATTTTAAAGCTGTATCTAAATTCAGAAATCGAACAATCATTTCCCTTTCTTTCTTTTTCTTCCATTTCTTCAAAACCCTTCATGGAGGCTATTGGGAGATAAATCCCTCCAGAATAATAATGGGCAGCAAGAGCATAGCATGGACTTAGATACCATTAATTGAACTATTTGCATAGTGCCACATACTGCCAAACACGGTACAACTTCATTTTATCCTCACAATGACATTTTTAGTAACCTTCATTCTTAATCCCAGTTCTCAGCTCTGGAGATGGGGTCCCACAAAAGTCGCCCACATGTCAAAGTCCTCCCAGCTCATGAATGGGGACGCTGGTACCAGACCTAGTGACTCTGGGACTCAGGTGTCCTACAATTTCCCCTTACTATTTCCTTTTGTTTGATCATGTTCTCTATTCTCCTGACATATGGAGGAGGACACGCCATTTCCCAACATGGGCAGTCTAAACCCTTTAGAATTTAAGGCTGTCAGCCATCTGGACTTTTTCTTAAAGCTTCAAATGTCCCTCCACCCACGATCCAGCCAAATTCTACTGCTCTTAAAGGCCCAGTTCAAATTCCACTTTTCCAAGTCACCTTCCAGACCTCCCCAGCACAAAGGAAGTGTGCTGAAGAGCTGCCTCTGCTGCCTACCACTGCCCATGACCCTGGCGTCTCCGAGAGCTTCAGCAGCCTGGAGCCCATCCAAGAGTATGAGTGTTGGGTTGAATGTGCCAGTGGTCATTTTTTCACAGGAGTACATTCAGAGCTTTTATCAGTTTCTTAAAACTTAACAACCACTCAGCACACTTCAGTTCTGGAAACTATAATGACATTACATGCTAATATTCCCTGAGTGGGACTGCAAGATTTAGCAAATAAAAATGTTATGTGGGACATACTTATACTAAGGCATGGCTTGAGTATTTAAATTAAAATTTAACTGGGCATTCTTTACTTGTACTGCAAACATTTTCCTGAATGTTTCCTAGATATTAGTCTTATGTCCCAACTATACTGAATGTCAACATTTGAAGGGCAAGGGAATTCATTATTTCCCGAGAACTTCACACTCAACACTTAATGCTAATTATTGATTTGTTTTGGGGATCGAGCAGAACCACTTTGGAACACTCTTCATCGAAGTCAGCATTGAATCCAATAGTTATATTATGATTTTATATGGCTTTTGCTACAAGAAAACAGATGCCCATGATATATAGCAAACCAATTTGAGCATCTGTGCTGTTTCCTATGTTCAAACACATTGAACTGTTTTCCATACATCTTCTTTAAAAAGTCCTCTTAGAAAGAATCTGGGAAAATTAAAAACATGCCCAAGTTATTATTGAACCTTCAAATGAGCTCTTCAGATCCTTTGTTTGAGAGATCACTAAAGGCATTTGTTAAAAATTCAGTTGTCTGTGTGCAATCCCAGACCTGTCAATTCAGAACTATATAGAGTGTCTTCTGGCAATCTAGGTTTTTAAAACCTCTTCCAGATAACAGTTATGTCCTCTAAAATATAAGGACTCCTTGTTTATGGCTGTAATACTCTAGAAAGGATTGTTCTCTAAGGTAGAGAAGAAATATCATTGTAGTCCTTAAAGATAAGCCACGGACATTTTGGAGTTCAAAATAACAATCATCTTTTAAATGTATCTGGGGTCTATCACACTAGTGTTAAGTGCTCAGCATTGTAAATTTTCCATTTGGGGCTTCCAAGCATTTAAAGAGAATTGGTAAACTAATGATAGGTATTAAAATCATTAAAATAGTACACTAGTCACTGACGTTTATAGAGGACAGAAGAAATTTAAAAATAGACTGTCCATAGTAGAATGGTCTAATGCTACTACCCAGGGTGAGTCTGGGCAATCTAAGGCACTTTAGAATTCCCGAGACTCATTGTCCAAAGTTCCCGGTCCCTGTTGATTGGTCTGGAAGTCGGAAGGCTGGGATTCTATACTGTAGGGTCTAAGTTTTTGGAAGCTTCAGTTTCTTCACCAAAAAGAACGATGACTTATACCATTAACTGATTTTTTAAAAAAGTATTTAACCAGGCATGGTGCATATGCCTGTAGTCCCAGCAACTTTGTGAGGCGGAGGCCAGAGGATCGCAAGTTCAAGGCCAGCTTGGACAACTTAGCAAGACCTGTCTCAAAATAAAATTTATAAAAAAGGGCTGGGAGGTAGCTTAGAGGTAGAATATGTCCTGGGTTCAATATCCAATACCCCAAAAACAAACAAAATCAAAAAAGTATCTATTTCCTAGACTCAAGTTTCTTTTATCATTCACATTTCTCTGCTGTAAAATACAAAGTTTGGCCCGTATGCAGTCTGTCCATTTGTCCTGTGTCTGAGAGCAGTTTCTTGACTCTATTACTATACTTGGATCTCCATTCATTATTTAGGCTCACTCTCTCTAACAGTGTAAGATCAATGCTGCTTCATTTAGATTATTCCAAGGAAAGGACAATATATTGGCCATTCACACATGTCCTTTTTGAGAGACAATTATTCATTCGAAAACATTCACTGATCAAAGACTATGTGCTATTTGTCCCTGGAATATAATGAGAAATATTAGACAAAAAAGAGCTCTTATGTATCCTACATTCTGATGGGGGAGTGTGATCGGGTAGAAGGTAATTTAACCAACCATGTGTAAACTGAAATATAGACAAAAACTTTCTATTTGTAATCAGTGCGGCGAGGGACAACTGAGGCCTGAGATACAGAATAACAGAAGAAAAAAGGTAAATGGAGTGGGGTAGGGGGTGGAGAAAGGGGCAGAACAGGGAAGAGCGTATTTTAGAATTCTGTGGGAGGAATAGCTCATGTGCTTGGCAACCCAAATCCTGGAACAGTCCCTTCCATCTCTGAGAGCTAATTTAATCCAAAAGTAGAGACAGGAAACCAGAGGCCCAGAGGGCTTAAGGGACTCATCTGAGGTCAGATGACCAGTGAGTTAAAGGGAGAAGTCTTCCACATTTCAGTACAGGATGTGAACTCTTCTGAATCTGAGATCACAATGAGCAGGAAGTGCCAGACTGCCCGGGTTCAATTCCTGGCCCCTTTACTCATAAATTGCTTGTCCGTGGGCACGAGAGCTTCTTTAAAGCCTCTGTTTTCTTTTGTGTGAAACAGAAACAACGACCGCTGTATCAGACTGTTACAGGGATTTAGTGAGATAATGTGGCATCATGCCTGGTATATCATAGCTGCCCCCAAAACACAGGCTCTGTTATTTTTCACCAACTGTACTTTTACCCATGCCAAGCTGTTGGAAAGTCCAAAGTACAGCAGAGGTTAAGCTACTTGAGTAACGGAGGAGTGGCAGCAGAGAGGAAGTTCCGGAACACTGGGCTGGGGCAGAGTTAGCAGCTACCATCTGAGAGATCTGAGTGGAGGGAATGAGGGATGATGTCCAGGAAAAACACCCTCAACTTGATGGGTTTGCTCACAGCTCAGTCTGCTAATGGTGAATCCAGACTTGAATTCAGAGTTTTTTTTTCTTTTTTTGTGGTACTGGGGATTGAATGCAGGGGCATTCTATCTCTGAGCTGCACCCCCAGCCCTATTTTATTTTGAAATAGGATCTTACTAAGTTGCTGAGGCTGGCCGTGAACCTGCGATCCTCCTATCTCAGCCTCCCCAGTACTGGGATTACAAGTGTGCGCCACGAGGCCCAGCAAAAGTTGTCTTTGTAAATCTAAAAAGATAACCTGTATTACTATTTATACTTAAAATTAGCATATAATACACAGGTTTTACTCTAGGATATCTGTAAACAGAAGAATGACACACTTTATTATTAAAAAAGAGCTAAGAGAAAAATGTTATGTTAATATGTCACTCAATCAACTGGGAACAAACCAATTATCTGTAGGATATTAAAATAATAGCTGGTATTAAGGATGCTTAAAAAACAAGCCCATGCTAGTGGAAGAATGAGTAAGTTATCCTAGTAACTGTGAAGATTTTCTATGAACAAAACCACAGAGTGAACTTCAGCCATAAAATACTAAGAAGTAGCTGGGTGTGATGGCACACACCTGTAACCCCAGTACTTGGGAAGCTGAGACAGGTTCGAGGCTTGCCCCAGAAACTTAGGGAGGCCTTCAACAACTTACTGAGGCCCTGTTTCAAAAGAGAAATAATAGGGCTGGGGGTGCTTGGAGATGGAATGCCCCTGGGCTCAGTCCCTAGTACCACAAAAACAAGCAAACACTCCCAGAGGCATATTTCATGGATTAAAGGGGACAATTATTAGGCTATTCCACAAGCCTGCCACCCCCCATAGGCTTACTCACCCCAAATGTGAGGGTGTGTTTATGGTCCAGGCACACATGAATCAGAGCTGAATACATCTCAGTTTAGAAGTTCCCTGGGTCCCTTTTCCCCCAACCATAAGATACACACCATTCCATATATAGGTTTTTAAAATGCTGCTTACTTTATGATTCTCTGCCAATGCTGTCTTATGGGAGAAAATTTATTCCAAAGTTTCATAGGATGTGAATTGAACTCATTATTTTACTCCAAACTCATTGTTTAATTGACAGGAAACATGCATTTAAATCATCTTGTATGCATGGCAAAAGCAGTTACATAAATTTAACAATGGGTGGATTATTACTATTTAGCATATTCATGGGATTTTGGATTTAGGAAGCATTTTACAAATCTTTTATTAGTCCCTACACTTCTGAGTGAGTCTGACAGGTGGTAAACAATGCTTTGGGTTTTAAATTGCCAGTATGTGAAAACTTTAATGTAGTATGTGTGTGGGGGGGTTCGGGGGGGGGACCTACACCATTTCTCCTTGCTCCCAAATGCATCTACCTTTTTCTTCTCACCAGAGACTAAGGCCAGAGTCCCAGGAAGAGGAGTTGCACACACCTAAAACACCAGTAATAAAAGAGGAATATACTGGGTTCTGTCCCAGTTCAGGTGGCCAACACCAGGGGAGACCTCATCAATCCCGTGTGAGGTGACAGGTTTCCCAACACAAATACCTCCAAAATAACACACCCCAATAAGCACATGACAAGGCACACACGGAAGCAGTCAACCCTCCTGAAACTATACAGAAAGCTTAGTTTTAAATTCTAACATCACACCTGCTGAACTCATAGTCTAATGACATCAGATATTATTAATTCTCTTGAAATGCATGCATGTATATTGAAAAGTAAAACCTAATTCAAACTAAGAGAGTTCATATTTTCCTATCCTTTTTTTTTTTGAAATTCACAGGGTTAAAAAAACCAAGCTCCTTTGAATATTGAATGCCACTGCAAACTTTTTTTTATGAGTACTGCAACCTACCTCTCCTCCTGCCAGGGGAAGGTGTTGGAGAGCAGAGCAAAGGAAGCCTCAGGGAATCAAAGTCTAATTCTTGACCCCAGCCTTTTTACAGCGGGGCTTTCAGAGCTCACGGCGAGCAAATCCCTCCAGCCTCACCTGAGGGCCGGACGCGAGCAGCGGCAGGTGCGGCGCCAGGCTACTTTCAGAGATCTCCGGGGACACGTCCCGTCCGGCCCAGGTTCTTATCTCTTCGGACTGACAGTGACTTTATCCCTCTAATCCCTCCGGCCACCCGCCTCCGCCTCCGGGCGTGTGTGCGTGCGCGTGTGAGTGTGTGTGTGCTGGGTGGGGAAGGTTAGGTGGGAAGGTTCAGAAAAGGTTTGGAAGCGAGCCCCTCTGCGGCCTGAGCTGGGTGAGACCAGGTGGGCCGCGTCAGGAGGTCCGCAAGGGGAACCGGGCCGCCCGCCTTGGCGGTGCCGAGCAGGTGTTCCCCGAGTGTGCGGATCGGGGAGGGCGGGCAGACCTCCCCACCACGCACACCCCGGGGCGCGGGCCACCCGGACGCTGGCGGCCCCGCGCTGCGGCCGGGAACTCGGGGCGCAGGGAACTCGGGGCGCGGGGAACTCGG